>JANHFR010004369.1:73528-85328 GCA_032468015.1 Mimophis mahfalensis
ACATACACCTGTATTTGTATTGAAATATGTGTTTTCCGATGGTATTAGGCGACCCCTGTGAAAGGGTCATTCGACTCTCAAAGGGGTCCTGACCCACAGGTTGAGAACCAGTGGTCTAACTCATTGCGATATGCCTTAACCATGCTTTTCAACCATAGCATGCTAGGCACCTCTGACCTCCACTGTCTCCTGGAGTTTGCCCACATTCATGACCATTATCTAACCATCTCATTTTCTGCTGTCCTCTTTTCTTTTTGCCTTCAATCTTTCCCTACTTCAGGATCCTTTCCAGTGAATAAACTCTTCTCATTTGGTGGCCAAGGTATTTGAGATTCAGTTCAGTATCGGTCCTTGCAAAGAACAGTCAGGGTTGATTTCGTTCAAGATGGACGGATTTGATCTCCTTGCAGTCCAAGGGACCCTCAAGAGTTTTCACCACAATTTGAAAGCGATGTGGGCATACAAGTCCCCATTACTGTACCATCCTATTTGTGTTGTTTTGATTCCAAGCTTAGCTTCAGATCCCTCTCTTGAAAAACAGAAATGTCAGATGGGATAATAAGGAATATATCTGTGTTTTATCTTCCATTATACTAATAGTTTATGTTGTATTAATTGTTCATGTTAGTAGACCTTATGAAATCACTTTTTAGTAGCTTCATTAATCTGACATTGTAATGGTACTCATGAATCAATCAGAATTATCAGAATAGAGTACTTTAAATATAAAACAGTGGTCCTATAATGTTCCTTTATGTGGAGATTTTGCTTTGAAATATTTACAGATACAGGTAATTATTAAGCATCTCCCATATTACACCAAATAATTATTTGTCTAGCCAGATTAACAAGCTGCCATATTAATAGGTAAAGGTAAAGGTTCCCCTCTCACATACATGTTAGTCATTCCCAACTCTAAAGGGCAGTGCTCATCTCCATTTGAAAGCCAAAGGGCCAGTGCTGTCCGAAGATGTCTTCATGGTCATGTGGTCAGCATGACAAAACACCGAAGGTGCATGGAACGCTGTTACCTTCCCACCAAAGGTGATTTCTATTTTTCGACTGGCATTTTCTACTTGCCTTCAAACTGCTAGGTTGGCAGAAGCTGGAACAGGTAATGGGAGCTCGCTCTGTTACCCAGTGCTTGGAATTCGAACCACCAAACTGCTGACCTATCTGATCGACAAGCTGTGTCTCAGCCACTGAGCCACCGTGTCCCATATTAATATTTATTAGTTAATGTTAATGAAAGGAAGGCATAATAGCATTCTGATGCCAGACTATTTATGCCCTTGACCATTGGTGAAGCAGGAATCAGCCATGAATATAGAACCATAGTTATTAGATTCTGCACACTAATATTCCTTTGTTATCCAAATCTTAGTGTGAATCTGATACTCTTGTTTTGGCTTCTTCACCTATCACTATAAACCTTGAGAGGATTCTTTAATATCTTTTCCAGAGACATTGTGATTGGGAGGCTTTTAGTGTAGCTTTCTTTCTTTTTCCCCCAACCCTATGAATATATTTATACATGTTTCAGAAACATTCTTTCAGTTTAATGCTGCCCAAAATATTTCTCCTTTTTTCTTCTATTTGATTATTCCCAACTGAAATGTACTATCTGACTTTGATTGTAAATAACATACGTTGATGGCAATTAAACAAAACATAAATGCATACATTGTGTGCCAGATAAATGCCAGGTGATTTTGAACCTCAGTGGTTGTGTGAATGAAGTATCCATTGTGCAAAGAACCATGGTCCACACTGATGTTGTATGAAAATGCTACTGTGTAAGACAAATTAATAAAGATACCCTTGAAGTATGTTAAATTAAGAAAAATAATGTACAGTAGCAATATTGTTTGGAAGACTATATTATATGTGACCTGTTTCATCAGCCATTCAAAGATATTTCCTTATTTAAATACAGTGGTACCTGGGTACTCAACTGCTTTGAAACTCATCTAATTGGGTACTCAGTGCATTTTGACGTGAAAATTTTATTCTGATACTCATTGTTTGTTTCATACTCGAACTTGTTTATGTTGTCTGCTTTGTGACTCACTACATTATTCTTTATGGGAAATATTTGTTTGGTACTCATTGTTTTTGGTATTTATCATGCTTCCTGAAATGAATTAACAATAAATACCAAGGTACCACTGTAGACAAACAGAATGACAATGGGTGGTCAAAAAAGCAGAACAAACAGCAGCAACTTGTTACTTCCTGCCAGCTTCTCCATTTAATTGATTTTCCTTGTAGGAAGAAGGCAAAGAGTATCGAAAACCAACCAACCATCCTTCCTTCTTTCCTCCCTCCCTCCCTCATTTGGTATGAAGGTGTCTGGTGGGTTTGGGAAGGGTGGGCTTTTGGGTCAGGATGGATGCATGAGAGGTGCTGTGCAGATCAGAGAGGGGATGCGAGGATGTGCTGTAAGTTGGAAAGGGTGCATGGGAGTGCGGAATGAACTATGGGTTTGGGATGAAGTGCAGGGGTGCGATGCCTATCAGGAAGGGTGTGTTGGGTGTGCAAGAGGAAAATTACCACTATAATATTTAATGATTTACACAGTGCACTAAGCCATGATTCAACCATAAATCACAATCTGTATCTATACAAGAGAAGTGTTCGTTGTTGGTGTTTGTGGATATGTTCTTTCACCTGCGTACCAAAATGGCCCAAACTTCACAGGCACCTACTTTGAACTCCGGAGATGAGCACTGGGGGAGGGGAGTCAGGAATGAGGTTGACCAGTCTTTGTCCCCAAAAAAAGGGTGCCAAAGTGGACACCCCCACAGACATTTCACTGGCAAGCTGTACTGAGCATGTGCAGAGGGTTACCAGGCAACGCATGCAAGCCAGCCAATAGAAGCAAGGCATGCAAATCGGGCAAGGAATGCTGGGAATTGTAGGCTGCAGTATACCCTGCTTAGGCCAAAAATACCTGGGCAAAGCTGGGTTATTGGCTAGTTCGCTATATTTGTAAAGCTGAAAATAATAAACTCAAATATTGGCTGAACGGTTATCCACTACTGTTTTGTAATTGGTTACCATCTGTATAGCACAGTCAAAAATGTCTATTTCTGTGTGAGCTCTTATAATCAGCTTTTCTAATAACTCTATTCTAAAAATAATAAAATGATTGCTGTTTTAAGCTGTATTTCCTTGTCATTAAAACATATCCTTGTTGTATCCAATTGGAACAGTACTATTTATCAAAGTAACCTTAAAACCACATTTTATCTCTCACAAAATTGTCCCATGTATCCCTTGAAGAAAACAAATGTTGAAAGTTTGCCAATTTTCGTCCACTTATGCTAAATATAGTATTGTCCCCACAATACAGCATTTTCTCAGAAGATGGAATCTACTACTTAAGCTTTGCATAGATTTAAATAGTCGGCACACAATAAAAAACAACACAGTTGGAATAGAGAGGTTATTTTTCAGAACCAAGCCATGAGAGGCAACATGATTCTTCAATGAGAGGGGAAGAATCCAGTGCTGAAATTTTGCAGTATGAGAAACTGGGTTAATTCTGCTTGTAAAAAAAGGGCAAAAAGAAAACTTTAATACAGTATGAATATCTGTAGATTCAAAGGAAAGTGATTCCCATCATATTTATTAGGTAAATCACATAAAGATAAATTCTCAAAAGAAAGAACATCTTCCATATATCAATATTATCCTAATGTCAAAAGCCACAAAGTAAGTCAGCATATAATGAGTTATGGTGGCACAGTGGTTAGAATGCGGTATTGCAGGCTGATTCTGCCCACTGCCAGGGGGTTTGATCTTCACTGGCTTAAGGCCAAATCAGCCTTCCATCCTTCCGAGGTGGGTAAAATGAGGACCCGGATTGTTGGGGGCAATATGCTCTGTAAACCGCTTAGAGTAGCAGTTCTCAATCTGTGGGTCGCAATCCCTTTGGGGGTCGTACGACCCTTTCACATTAGGGCCTAAGAAAACACCAACCCCATTGGAAAACACCAACCCCATCACATACACCCCGTACAAATATGGTTGGGGGTCACTACAACATGAGGAACTGTATTAAAGGGTCACAGCATTAGGAAGGTTGAGAAACACTGGCTTAGAGAGAGCTTTGAAGCATTATGAAGTGGTATATAAATGCCATTGCAATTGCCAAAACAGCTGGACAGGAAAGACCTGGATAAACGAAACCACAATATCTTCATACAGATTTTAAAACAGTCTTGAGAATTGTAACATTTTTAGTTGGCTTTATCAATCCAAATAAAATGTTGGCACATTGTCAAAACAATTATATTTGTAGTATATTATTATGGCCTTTGCAACAGAAATATATTTCCACATGTACTGAAGGGGTTTTCCCACAGAGTATTGAATTTGCAGCTTCCTTGTTTCCTATTCTCATGACAAATCCTGTTGCAGTTCTACTAAGGCAGGCTTATACTTTTATTTTTAAGTACTATTTGTAGTGTCCAGATTTTTTTAGCAGAGTTTCCATAAGAAGACAACAGATGAACTTTTTAAAAAACCTGTATATTAAAGGAATGAATATAGCTGTAACAAGGAATCTGGCATGACCAAACATCACAATTTTGTAATTATTTATCTAGGTTATCCAAGATGCTAAACATAGAATATTTTTATTAACATGCACAATGCAATATTTTGCTTAATATATTGTAATAAAATATAAATCTATTCTCTTATATTAAAGCAGCACTTAAAATATACTGATAAGGCACAAAAATATCCTCTTATAGAGGAAGACAGCATCAACATAAGCCAGAGAAAGAAAATAAATTTAACATTTTCTTCTAGCTCTTCGTATGAGGAGAAAGTACCCAGTTTTCTTACCACTGTCCCCTTATTTATTGTTGAGTGCCGGTTACTTCAAATCAAAACTTCCATTACACCTAATTCAATGGTTTTGTTTTTCTGTGAACTATATGTAGTTTTTACTTATTCAGTTTTGAAGCTGCCTGACTCCAAGCATATTTGAGTTTAAAAAATTAACAAAATTAGAAGCCACACTAGGTAGGTCAGATCATGAAATCAATTCCACATGAAGGCTAAAACAATATTTACTGATGTTGGCTACAATAACAGAAACTTGGATATCGGATCGTACTTATCTCCTTTTTTTAATTTTCAGAATTAGGGAGATGTTCGCCTAAACAGCTTTCAAATGTTATTTAGCTGTTGTAGACTTAAAATATAAAATTTATTCTTTTGCTTGGGCAGCTGCTTCTGTATATTTATGTTGAGGTCATCTTCCTTATGCTGTACAAAAATACAATAAATTAGATCAAAATAAATTAAAAATAATTCCAAAAATAATTGATCAGAAAGAGGACAGTCCTATACATTCTACTCCAAAGCTTGGGAGAATAGATAGGATTTGCAGACTTTCTGGACCAAAATCGGGGGGGAAGTCACATGGAGGGTCCTTGTTCCAGAGGGCAGACACTTTAGAGAAAGGAAACTGATTCACAAAGCAGATGCGTCAAGTGGGTGTGTTGACGAAAGCGTATACTATTTGTGTCACTGAATTTTAAACCAGTTGAAATTTCTGGGTGGCCCTCAAGGTCAGCCCATGTAGAATAAGTTGCAATATTTGAGCTATGAAATGACCAGTTTTGTGGTCCGGCCCCGGAGGTGGACTCTGAGGACAACTTGGAGGAGTTAGAAGCAGAGACAAGGCAGCGTGCCAGAGCGCCCTTCTTTCCTGGTGTGCCAGCAAGACCCGACTGTTGCCAGCGTGCCACTGGCCCCCAACCAAGCTGAGGGAGGAACACAACAGCATGTGGAGGCTGACAGCAGTGGGGAGGAAGCATTGTTGGACACCAGGAAAAGACGTAGGATCCAAAGGCAGCAGCAACAGCAACATCACTGAAGGCAGGGCTGGGAGACGTCAGATCACAGATTGGGCCACACCCTGCAAGGTATAAGAAGGGTGTGACTGTGTAGGAAGTTTGTGATGGACAATTTGCTTTCATCTCAGCGTGGCTTCAGAGTTTCTGTTTCCCGGTGCTTCTTCTTGTCTGTTTACATTGGATTCCAAGCAGCTGTCTGTCTGCCCATGCTTTCTCCTTGGAAACTGTTTCTTTGATTTATGGCCCAGTGTCTGTGAGATAAACGCCAGTTAAAAGGACAGCTTCAGTTTTCTCGGCTTTAACTGTTTGTGTTGGACTTTTGTGCCTAACTACAGCCTAAAGGGGGAGACAGAACAACCAGGCCTGAGTGACCTGGAATTGGAAAGCCATTTGGAAAGCCAATTGGAAAGCCATCTGACCCTGGAAAGGACAAGACTGGCATGCCAGAGGAGCTGTGAAGTAAAGATAGAAAATTCACTGGACCTACGCAACCCAATAGCCACAGCCACTCTATCTTGGAGCAGAAGTTGGTTCTGGCTCACACAGGAATTCAACAGACTTATTTGGCTGGACTGAGGTTAACAGATATAATTTGGTACCAGCTGCATATTTGGTAGATAATGGAACTTGCTGAAATTGCTAAAAAGTTATGATTTATGGTTTGTATGTTTACATAGGATTGATAATAGAAAGAAGAGTATAACCATAGAGTAATAGTTAAATTCATAATTGTATTTATAACTGTTATAAAAATATAGGAAGCTACTTCTTTTTATCTTTCCCCTTTTTCTTTTCCATCCTTTTTTTGCCCTTTTAGATTCCTAACTGATTTTTGATTTTTCTTACTTTATAGTTGCAAGTGTACACATACATCATTGCTATCAAAATGGGAGGCATATAAATGAAATCATTAAATATTAGCTTGTATCAGTTTTTCTTTTTTAAAAAATATTTAATAAAAATTTAAAAGGAATATTACTATATTTAACAGAGATTTAAATTAATCAGTCCTAAAACATTTTTAAAATATTCTTTTTTAAGGTATTTAAATTTAGTAGCTGGAACAGTAGAGTTGTACAATGAGCCAGAACACACAATTGTAGTTGATTGGTTGGAGACTTGTGTGAAGCAATCTGTGCTGTGATTGGTTGCTATGGGTGTGGAGGCGGAGTTTCCCTCCCCCTCCTTTTTCTTCTGTGCACCCTGTATGCTCTGTGATTTATCTCATGATGCTCTTGTTTGCCTGATTATCTTGTTTGCTGTAAATGTAGATCTAAAATATATTTATTTATACAAAACTGTAAGCTTGTGTCAGCATCTCTGGCTTCATTTAGACACCTGCCATGCAATTCCCTGACAATCTTCATTAGATCTTTTCTTCAGATCAACCACAATATCTCTGCTATTCCTTAAATCAGCTCAATTGTATCTGCAGGGCAACAAAACCAGGAAGATGGCAGATGGGGCCCTGCACCATAAGTTGCGTGCCTTTCACACACTTGCCAACGTCACATCAAAATGAGTGGTACTGGCACTGTGATGTTCCATCTGCCATCTTGCTGATTTTAAACCCACCTCTGCAGATTCTGCTTAAGGTTATAAATCTGAGAAAGGAAACTGCTACTTTATTTTTATTAACAATTTTATTGGTTTATAATATAACATAGAAAAAAAAAGCAAATACCATAGTAGGGAAAATAAGGAAGGGAAAAGGGAAGAGAAAAGGGAAGAGAAAAATGTGGAAACTGCTAGTTTAAAAGTTAAGACAGAAGCATCTTTTTCAGCCTTGGGTGGAAGTTTGCTTTAATTTGTAGCAGAGGTGTTATGTTCGCATATGGTCCAAACTATATCAAATTTTAAATGCCTACTTACCCTAATCTTGGTAAATTAACTTGCTTAGACTTCATTTTTAATAAAAAGGTTCAAATGCTGCACTAATACAAGAATTAAGATATAAAATGGAATTTTATTTATTTATCTATTTATTTATAAAGCTTATTGGCCATCCATCTTTCTATCAAGGTAACTCTGGGGGTCTTGGAATTATGATAGGATGGATAGACAGAATGAATAAAACATCCACAATGCTTTGATCTAATTACAAATGGGGAGGGGGGACAGGGTGGAAGGAAGTGGGATCTGCTGTTAATCAACCACTGTGATGTTGCCCATTGGGGCCCCAAACTAGCCAGGTCTATAAGTTCTTAAAAATGTTCAGGAAAGTTGAGGCCAACTCACATGGAGTGGGGGCAAGGTGTTCCAGAGGGCAAATGCCATGGCAGAGAAGGCCTTTCTCAACCCTGCTAGCTGGAATAACCAGACAAATGGGACTCACAGCATGCCTTCTCTGCTGGGATGCATGGAACGGGCCAATCCCAGTGGGATGAGGCAGTCCCAGAAGTGGCATTCAGCCAGTTCCAACAGGTTCCGGAGAACCAGTAGCAATAATTTTGACTGATTCAGAGAACCATCCCTGATTGGCCAACACCGCCAAATACCACCTCTGATTGGCTGACAGCATAGTCACACTCATTAAGCCACACCCACAGAACCGGTAGTGAAAGAAATTGAATCCCCCAAGTAGCCTGGATCCATGCCATAAAGGGCTTTTAATATGATTACCAACATTCTTAAAAGAACAGTAATAAAATGGGAGCATAAAAGTAGCAAAAACTTTGAGGTACTGTTAAAGCATTTTTCATTACGGACTTAGTGCAAAGGGTACAATGTCATGTGAAGGATACATGTTAGTACTTGCCATCACAAATTGATATGTAAATCACATATTTTTGTCAACATGCCATCATATTCCCTATTGCAAACACCTGTGTTTGCAGTATACTATCATTTACATTTTGTTGTGCATTTGCATACTTTAAAACATAAGAAAACAGGAAATTCAAGATGAGAGGAAAAGTATGTGGTTTTGCAAAACCATGCAGGTTCTCTGAATGAACACGAAGCATAGCTACTTTGAGAGCTAGGGTATTATGTGTAAATAACACTTTGCAACTCAACAGTCACTTGCATACTGTAATTTGAATTATTACATGTATATTATTTATATGCTAACATTAGATTTTTCCAGATTAACTAGATATAAAAATATGTGACAGTGCATTCAACTGACACTATTTGAGTATGTGTGTTTATTTCAGGAAATGCAAAATATATAAAATACATTCAAAATCCAAAGAGTGTAAAATTCTTATTTCCTTAACTCATCTTCTAACCCTAGAGATGCAATGGGCAATGTTTATTGATTCATCCCAAAACAAACATTTTATTTATTTGCAATTGCTTCAGCAATTTTGGGAGATTAAACATTTTGAACCTAAATTCAGATGCTCAAAGAAAATTTCAATTATATGCAAGCCCTATATTTTTTTTCTTCCACTCAATCATGTCTAATACTTGGAAACTTTTGGAGGCTTTTAAAAGGAGACTAAACTACTTTTTGAAGAGGCTGGACAACCATTTGTTTGAAATGATATGTCTTCTGCTCTAGCAGGGGATTGGACTACAAGACCTCCGAGGCACTTTCCAACCTTATTATCATATGTGCTATGACTGAAAGTCCTTTCAGTTTTCTTGGCAAGTCCCCCCCCCCACCGAAATCGTTTGCCATTGCCCTGTTTATAGGGCAGAGAGAAAATAACTGGCCCATGGCCATCCAGCTGGCTTTGTGCCAAACACAGTATTCGAATTCATGGTCTTCACATTTCTTAACCACCCTATTTAAAATGAGAGAAATGCAGGAAAAAATCCACTTTAAAAATTATTTGTAAACTGCAGTCAAGCCAAAGGAAGTTTCACATTCTTATAATTATCACAGGAGCAGAGAATGGCATTTTCCCCCGTGTGGTAATGTCCTGATTCTTTTTCCAAGAGAAAATACATTTCCTGCTGAATTCAATACGATTAAAACCCAAGTCCTTATTTACAAGACTGCACTTCCAAACGAACCATAATATCTAATATTCCACCCGACTCTTATCCATCATCAGTTTCCTTCCCCAAAGAACGGAGAAGCAGGATTTGCTTCACCGTCCCTAATCCAACACTTGAAAACGGATTTTACATCTTCCTTCTTAACGGCGGTTTTCACTGGAAGCTGCCTCCCCACCCGTAGGGAAAACAGAGGTCCTCCTCCTCTCCTTTCTACTTTCTACGCTGCGCCTCTCACCTGGACACACCTAACTCACCTGAGGCTGCGCGGAAGCCTCCCTTCTCGAGTCCGCGGCGTCCCGCTCGCGTCCCGCCCCGCCTGTTCCTGTCCGCGCAGGCGCATTGTGACTCGCCCGGCAACTCTCCTCGGGCTCAGCTTAGCGCTATCATGGCGGCAGCAGCCGGAGAGAGCAGGAAGCGATGGACGAGCTAACCGCGGCGACTGCAGAGTGAAGTAGCTGCACAGGTGCGGGGGGAAAAAACGAAAAAACTTTCAGGCGTCTTCCCCCTCGGTTTCCATCCAGCTCGGGTCGGCATAGCGCCAGTCTGGCGGCGGAGAAACGAAGAAGACATCTCTCTCTCTCCATGCCTGGGCATTAAGAAGGCGCGTCTCCCTGCCCTTTGGCCCCGGTCGTCCCGGGAGCGGAGAGCTCGGCTGGGTGAGTGCGAACTTCCCCGCTGGCCCGACTTCGTCCTTGCACCTGTGACTGCGCGCGCGGGGGGCAAGAAGCAGGGAGGAGCGCTTGCTCTTCCCGGGGCTGCTGAAAGACAAGGACAGCAGCAGGATTGGGAGGGAGAGAGAGAGAAACTGGGGAATAGACCCAGGGCTGGTGGTGCGTCTTTAAATCTGCAATATCTTATTTTTATTTTTTTTAGAACAGTCTTTTGGGAAACCATCTTTCTTTTTTCCTTTCTCTCGGGTGCCAGCAAGTTGAACATTTGCAGCGAGGAGGAGCTTACCTGCCCGGTGTGATAGCTCCTGCTCTGGTTTTATTGAGGGAGAGGGAGGCGTGTGCCTCAGGAAAAGGGAGCTGAGTTTTATAGTTCAGCAGGCGGCAGGCTTGTAGATATTGTTTAACAAAAAGTGCCTGTGCTTATTGTTGTCTTTCTGGAATGACCTTCTTTCAACAGACCATCGCCCAGGCCCTGCCGCTGAGTGAGCCTCAAGTTGCTGTGCTGCCTTTCAAGGCGCTTTAAGAACTGGACCTGAAGACCCAGGCTAGAGTGTCTGTTCTGGGTTTCTGGAAGTGAACTAACTATGGCTAGTGAAGAAAGACAGAGCTCTTCCTCTCCGTCAACAGGGGATGATAAAGGAGGTGGCGGCGGCGGCGGCGGTGGTGGTGGTACTAGGCAAGGAAAAGATGGAAGCTCAGCTGAAAAGCAGTCTTTGAATCCAGGCATCCCTATCCGGGGTATCAGGATGAAATTTGCTGTTCTGACAGGATTGGTGGAAGTTGGGGAAGTATCCAACAGGGATATTGTAGAAACTGTGTTCAATCTGGTGAGTCACTTATCTTTCTTTTCCTTTCCAAATGCAGAAAAAGTATATGATGATGAAATAATGTACATTCTGTCCATGTTCATGTTACTGTAGTTAAACACAAATGTATACAGCTGGCCATTTGTAATGGGTGTGTGTGTGTGTGTGTGTGTGTGAGAGTGAATCTAGCAAGCTGTTGCATTTTCCTGGAAGAAAAGCCAACTAACTCATTTAAGGTCTCATTGCTTTTTTTCCTCATCGTTTTTATCTTTGCTTGAATTTTCTGGGACTTTGTTTCAAGTTCTTATTGTCAACCAACTTTTCTGCCACTAATAACTTTATAAATGTATAATGAAAGCATAAGGTAGCTGTTAAGATTTGCACCCTAAAATATGCTATTTTATCTGTTATAGTATTGGTCTAATACAGTGTTTCTCAACCTTGGCAGTTTGAAGATGCGTGGACTTCAACTCCCAGAATTCCACAGCCAGCAACG
>JANHFR010004370.1:0-10146 GCA_032468015.1 Mimophis mahfalensis
TATACTGTTTGGCCCAGCCCATTAGCCAATGGGCTGGCCAGGATTTCCCGCCGAAATAATTCAAATATCTAACAGTAATCACACCTCCTCAACTGCAAAATCCTTTACTGGCCCAGGAGGATTCAGACTTTTATTTTTTATAGGGCCATTTTCAGGAAATCCATTATTTGCTGAGAGAAAAGTGAGAGGCTCAATGTTTGGAGATATAAGGTCTGTAAGTGGTTTAGCTGTGGCAATTGTGACCAAGGTTTTCTTCAGATTTTCTAATTTAAACAGTATATTGTCTTGTTTGTAGTAAAGAGCCAAAACTATCAATCAGGCTAGCTTCTGTGCTGAGAACATCTTTATCAAATAAGGTTCACTCTTGCTCTCTCAAAGTTGGGAATGAAGAAGCAGTGACCTTGGGAGCTAGCACATTAGCTATTAAAGGTTTAACCTTTTCATCACAAAAGTATTTGGTAGGAAAAATTTGAAAGGAAGCTATATATGCTCCCATCTTGAATAACATCAAAGACTTTCAATGTGGGACATCTCGAAGCCATTCGATACCACGCAGATCAATCTGCCTACATTGGCATTGAAGAAGCTGAACTAAGGAAGCTAGGATTGCTCTCCTGATATTTCAATATCCAACGTTTATGCCTATTAATACAAATTCTGAGAGCAACCTGTTGTGTTTGCAGTAAATGATTTAATTTGGTAGGGGATTCTTTCCTGGCTTATAAGGAATCTTTAAAATTTGCAAGTCCCCCTCTCTTTTATTCTTAAAAAGCTGCAGCAATTTGACAAGTTGTTTAAGTATTTATTTGGCTCTTTGCTCCTTATTAGCACACTTGCCCAGAGTGGGAAATTTTTACTATGTCTATTATAAAGGCTTTTGTGGGAGTAGAGGGTCCTTGCCTTTGAGAAAAAGAGCTATACATCTTTTCAATGTCTCCAATTCATGTTTTATGGCTGTAAGCTGGTCAAATATTGAGATAACAGTTTGTGCTGTGAAGAGGCATTGTTTTGTCATAAACTCAGTTGAATTTTGCCATGGTAGCCTCTCTATAGTCTAATTTTTCTTATTATTTTTGGGCTTCATTTCAACTCCTCTAGAACAAGTACCCAAGCTGGTAATTTGTACTGGTGATTGGCTATTGTTTTATTTTTTTGACAAGAAATGAGGAAAGGTCATTTCACAAAACTCGCAAAAAAGCATTTAGGAGCATTCCACATGAAACAGAATTGTAAGTAAACTGTAAGTAATGTCTAGCAAATTTGAAGCACTAGAATGGGACCCCCAAACAGCTGGGAAAACAACAACTATCTTTATATCTATAGATATTTTCTAACTTCCTCAAGTTTGGATGTGTAAGTGCCTCTATTGTTGAGAGCCAGACTGGAGTTTTCAGGTAGTGCTGCTCTCTAAGTTTATCCCACACTGTTAACAAAGCATTTCTTATAAGGTGTATCTTAAAATAACCGTGGCTTTTGCTTCCACCATACCATAAGACATGATTTATTAACAGGTTAGAGTGCCAACCCGTTAATAAGTCATGTCCCTCAGAGTTAACACCCTAATATTCCTCAGTTCAATCCATTCTTTCACCCAGACTAAAATCACTGCCTGATAACTTAACTCCCAATTGGGTAAACCAAATCCTCCTCTGATTCTTGCATCCTGTAACATTTTCAGATTGATCCTTGCTTTCTTACCCTGCCAGATAAATTTTAAAATAACTTTAATAAGTTCTTGAAAAAAGTTTTTTTCCAGCTTTATTGGAATCATTTGGAACAAATACAACACTCTTGGTAGAATATTCATTCTGGCCTATTTCCTTAGCAGAATACATACCTGTCAAGTTTCTCGGATTGGCTGGGAAACTCCTGTTTTTTCCTCCCTTTTCTGGCCCTACCCATAATTTTTTAAAATTTCCCGTATTTTTTCTCCTTCCAATCCCGCCCCACGCACGCGTGCACGCGCACTATTCTGAGGCCGAGCGGGGCAGGCTTTTGGGACGGTATTCCCTGACAGCCATCCGGATCCAGGTCGCAGAGGGAATCCCCATACTCCATCGCTCCATTGAAGCCCAGGTGAGCGGCGGTGGGGCGCGGGGATTCCCTCCACGACCTGGATCCAGATGGCTGTCGGGGAATCCCCTCCCAACAGCCCACCGCGCTCAGCCTTGGAATAGTGCAGCCATGTCGGGCAAGGAGGGAGCAGGGTGTTGATTGAAACATTGGGTATGTCTCCCATGATTGGGGGGGTGAGCAGTTTGGCCCCCACCCCCCAATCACCTGGGCCATGGCGGGAGACCCACCTGGAAGACCGCAGCAGGCTGCCGAATGGCCGGCAGTGTCTCTGGTGCATGCATGCACGGGGGGGGGGGGGGACACGCACGTGGGCGTGGAGCACGCCTTTCCTGTATTTTACCATTTTGAACTTGACAGGTATGAGAATATAATGAGAGTTAATTAACGATGGGGTATAACAAAGGGAAATTATGATATGTGCCTCATATAAAATATGATTAAATGATAAAAGATTGAATGTTGATCTCATGATACAAATTAAATGTAAGCCCCAAAATATTATAAAATTTGTTAAGAAGCTAATGTGTTAGTATGATGGAAAATGTTATGTTGAACTGGTTGAATTTGTATGCCAAAAAGAATGCCCGGAACAACACAGTTCATGTAATGAGAGATTTTATGTAAGATAAAAACAATAAAAAATATTTTAAAAAAGAAAAAAAAGTACAAGCTGTTCAATTGCCGTGGTAGATTTTTCTTGACTGGAGCTGTGTAAATAGAGGCTGGATGATCATCTGATATGGATAATGTAGTACTGTACTTCCTGTACTGGTTTAGTACAGGAAGTACTGGTTAACAGTTGCACTAGATGGTATCTAAAGTGCCATATAACCTGGGCTTTTTACAGACACCAGAAAGGAACCAGGTAGATTTCCTTTCTTTTCTATGTTTGTGAGTCTGTATGTTTGTGAACAGTTGTCATTGGTAGAAATGAAATAGTTAATGAAAAGGAATCCCCTGGTTTTAAACCCAAATCTCTACCCATTTCAGTGATTCTGCATCAAGTAAATGCATCCAGCATAGCCATTTCTCTATCCAATTCTAAAACATCATCTCCTCTTAGCTCTTACCATTTGTACTTTTATCTCTCAGGAAAAGAAAGAAGAGAGGGAGACGTTTGTTTACTTTATGAAATATAACATAGGACAATAAAGAACCCTATATTAATAGCAAAGTGATATAGTCCATAAGATCTGGGTTATGGTAACTATTTAAAGACAATGGCAATCTTATGCAGTCAACTTTTGGAGAGTACCTGAAGAAACATCTAAAAAGCACTAAGGAGTAGCTTCCTGTCCCTCCCCATTAATTTATGTGCATTATTTCATTTTTCAGGTCTGAAACTGAACTTCCAACTTAATGTATTGTACATTATGGTTCATGTCAACTTGTTTAGAAAATGGCTGTTTGGCATTCTCATTTTCATTTTGGTCCTGACTGCTTGTCTCTGGAAGGAAACACAGAAAGGAATTTACATCTCCATAAAAACAGATACCCAAACTGATCATCTGCAGCTGTGGAAATGGAGTACAGTGAAATCAGGAATGGGCCAGGATAAAACTGTCAATGGCATAGACAGAGTTACTTCGTCTAACAAAGGATCCCAGGATAAATTTAATAATACTGAACCTAAACCCAAGGCAATCAAAGTCTGGAACAAGAATAGTTCTTCCCAATTTCTTCATCCTAGGCTGCAAATGGCAAGAAAGCATTACTTAAAAATGAACAAATATCACGTGAAATACACTGGACCAAAGAATACTGCTAAACTCAGCCCAGAACAAGTGTTGTGCCAACTTCAGAAAAAAGTAGACTTTAGGATGATAACTACATCTGATCCCCCTTTTAATACACTTGAATGGAAGCCATACCTGCCTCAGACAAATATCAGCATGGAACTAGGCAAGCTGGATCGATGTGCAGTCGTATCCTCTGCAGGATCTATTAAGAACTCACATTTGGGAGCAGAAATAGGTTTGTATTTGTGTATTTTTCCATTATAACAAAAGCAACTAAATATGATTAAAATGTTTTCCTGTTGAGTTTTCCATCTAATGGGGCAGGAAAAGCTAGTTTATTCTGAGCGAATTGATAGAATCTATGGAATGATTTGTCGCTGGAAATTGTGGGGGCCCCAACACTGAAAGTTTTTAAGAAGAGATTGAACAACCATTTGTCTGAAATGGTATAGGGCTGGGGTCCCCAATCTCCAGTCTGTGGACTGGCATTGGTCTGCGGCATGCCAATAAATGGGCCACACAAACAAGCGAAGCCCCATCCACACGTTGCAAGCAGCATGCGAAACCACAGCTGCTCTGATCCACGGAAAAACCTCTCTCCACAGAACCGGTCGGTCGCTGGGGCCCAAAAGGTTGGAGGCCTCTGGTATAGGGTTTCCTGCTTAATCAGAGGGTTGGACTAGAAAACCTCCAAGGTCCCTTCCGATTCTGTTACTCTGTTGTTCTGAATGTAAATATCTGGAGGGCATGAGCTTGGATAAGTCTGTGGAAGCCCCAGCTAGAACCCCTAGCCAATTTTCCTTGCTCTCAACTTGTCCAGATTAAGGTTCACTTGGTCGTTCGTCATATATTCCAGTTAATTGCAATCAATCAGAATCACATTGTGTTTCTTTACCACAAGAGAGGCAGCTGCAGGCATTGGATAAAGCCCTCTGTGCCCAACTTTACATCTTAAAGGAGTGGTTTATTGTACAGAGATAAACTCTCTTGAGTTTTAAATGATCTCTCTCTCTGCAGAAATTATATTTTTTCAGAGGCTTAACATTAATGTAGAAGCAAATCAACATACATTAATTATAAGGCTATGGTATACATTTTTCAAATACATGACAAGAACATTGAGGTGACATTGAAACTTGTTCCTAGTTTTTTTCTGTAGAACACAGGAGGATTTCATAGCTGAACTACTGAAACTTCAAAGACTTTGCTCTGAGACGCACTCGGTTCACATTTTCTGTTTCTTTCAGACAGCCATGATGCAGTCCTGCGGTTTAATGGGGCCCCTACCAGAGGGTTTCAGGTAGATGTTGGTGAGAAAACTACAATACGTCTTGTTAATTCTCAGGTAGGTCAGCTAAGTAACAAGAGAGGTGGGAAGAGTTGGGTGGCTTTCACATGGGCTCGATCTGCCAGGATAGCAGCAAGTTCCTGAACAGCAAGCTCTCCTGACCAGGCCACCTCCCAGGTTTCTTGCCTGCAGAGCCACAAAGAGTCCAGGTGAGGGAGGGTTGTTGGGTCCAACAGCTAGTACCATTTTTTCAGCCAGTCCAACCTTGGCCCCTTCCCACCATGGCTGGCTGGGGAGTAAGCAGCCAAGAAATAGCTCTTTTCCCAGTCTATGCCTGCAGGTTACTACAAGGACAGCACTGTGAATTAGATGCTTTCTGTTCCTTCTGCTAAGAGGATTTCTAATCTGCTGGGGGTGGGGGGAATGGGGGGGAGTGTCACAATAAAATTGTGATAAGTGCTGGCATAGACTATGTGGTAACATGAACAGAGATGGGCATGATATATTTTCTCCCACACTGTCAATCATAAGAGGGGAGGAGCATCCCCTATCTATAAAAGCCCCTCCCATTCTTGACGAGTCAGAGTCCTTGTCACATCTCTTAATGCACATCCTCTGAGGAACATTTATGTATAAGTGGATATCTAGTCTCACTGGGTCTTCTTCAATTCTGAGGAATTTAAAATAAGACCTTGTAGTACTGAGGAACTAATTTAAATCTTAACTCCCTTAATATATATGAAAAAGGTGTACTGAGGTACATTTACATAATAATGAAGACTACTGTTTCTGCTTGTATATAGTTTATTTTTTGGACTTTCAAATAAATTATTCTTGTCTGATCTTTAAGCTGCATTCATTGTGATTTTGTGGTTAGAAGCTATTGACATCGATTATTACCTCAAAAGACAATTTTGTTATTCTTTAACAGGCTGGGTGGCAGCAGAATATCACAGCCTCTGTGTCTTGGCCATATTGTGCTGTGTGGCCAAAAGGACAGAAATGGGTGGAGATAGGCTAGTGGGAGGAGTTGGGATGGAGGCAGTTAGTGTAGAGCAGAGGAGCATAAAGTTTTTGCCTAATAACTGTGTAAGGTAAAGGTAAAGGTTCCCCTCACACATACATGCTCATGTTCATTTCAAAGCCAAAGAGCCAGCACTGTCCGAAGACGTCTCTGTGGTCATGTGGCCAGCATGACTAAATGCCGAAGGCGCAGGGAACGCTGTTACCTTCCCATCAAAGGTGGTTCCTATTTTTCTACTTGCATTTTTACAAGCTTTCGAACTAGGTTGGCAGAAGCTGAGACAAGTAATGGGACCTGACTCCATTATGCAGCACTTGAGATTTGAACTGCCGATCTTTCTGATCAACAGGCTCAGCATCTTAGCCACTGAGCCAACATATCCCTTGTAACTGTGTAGTCCTTGTTTAACAATCATAACTGGGACTGCTATTGTAAAGCTGCGTGGTCCTGTGATGTTTTGCTTAGTGATGGAAATGCCGGTCTCAATTGGATTGATTGGACTGGATTGAATTGGATTGGATTGGATTTGTATGCCGCCCATCTCCCGAAGGACTCTGGGTGGGTCACAATTAAGAAACACAGAATACAAAAATTAAAACATTATTAAACAAGGTATCCAATAAATCAATTGACTTAACAATGACAGTTAAAAATTTAAAATTTACAAAATACATTAAAATTAATAGTAATCAGGCTAGCCCGGCTTGCTCAAAAAGCCAGGTCTTCAACACCTGATGGAAGGATCGGAGAAATCATTCAGAGCTCCGGGGGGAGCCCGTTCCAAAGGTGGGAGCTCCCACAGAGAAGGCTCTCCCCCTGGGGGTCGCCAGCTGACATTGCCTGGCCGACGGCACCCTGAGGAGGCCAACTCTGTGGGATCGCACTGGGTGGTGGGAGGCGATTGGTGGCAGCAGATACCCCGGTCCTAAGCCATGGAGCGCTTTAAAGGTCATAACTAACACCTTGAATCGCACCCAGAAGACGAGCAGTTAGGATCATACGTCAAAGTCTACCTATATTACTTTATTTAAATGTTAATTGAATGCTATTACGTTAAATTTAGCTTTTGTCCAGATCATATCTATTTCTGTTTTAGGCCTGCCAGCTTTTTTACAGCTGACACTCAAGGACCCTAGTCCAAAAATAGATGTGCAGTTTGTGCTAAATTAATAGATTGTCAAGATAGGTCTCTGGAATTCCAGAAAGTTTTCTTTATTTCTTTATATTATTAGCAGAGGTGCTTTTGAATATTTTTATAGATCCTTCTGGTTTTGCAAGTTATACTAACTTTTTATTTTATTTTATTCAAGGAAGAGAGTGTAGTAATTTATTCTCTGATACAGATCTTTACATAAATATGTTCTGCCTCCACAGCTGGCTGCCCATGCCTCCTTTTAAAAAAATGTTCCATAAAAGAGGTCCTTTCTCTGGGTTTTTTTTGGGGGGGGGGGGGTAATTAAAGCATGGGAAACCAGAAGGGCTACAGAACCCTGGAAACTGGATTCTGAAAGGGAAAAGCTGCATGCACACCTAACCAGCACAAAGACTGCCAAGCCTCATGAGAATTTCACTGCATTTTTTTTCTTTTCTGTTTTTTGAAAAAAAAAAAACATTGAAAGCAAGTTTTTCCACTTGAATGAAAGAACAACCAAAATAAATGCAGGTGTAATTAAAGGCAATGCACTGTTTTTAGCTGTGCGATCCTTTTAGATGGAAACTTTTAGATACTTAAAAGTTATTTAACATATTCTGTAATAAAAAAGCCCAATTCAGCTTCTTATTTATATTGTAGGAATCCAAATCATAAGGCAGCCAAGTGATGCAGCTTTTATTCCAAATACAGCTTTGATTCAAAATAAAGTTATTACCAGAAAGTGCTGTATGATTTGGATTTTGAGGAAACAACACAGGAAATTTCTGCACAGGGTGGGGAGGGCGGAGTGTTAAGCCTCCACAATTACAGTTCTGACACACAACCTGCATGCTATTACTAGTCTTTGCAGGGCAGGAAGTGCCTATAAATTAATATCAATGATGGGGGAAAAAACTTCACTGGGATCATACAATCACCCTGAAATTATTCTCCCTTTCTCTAGCAAGAAAAGAAAAGAAAAACAGGATGAATAACAATGCTAATACTCTACCTAAAAGTTGTAAATGGGAATAACCCCTATGATGGATTTCAGGAAGTTCAGTATAATTCTGCACATGTTCGTGTAGAATTAAGCAAGTCAGTGGTATAATAACTGAATCTGGAGTTGACCTAGAATAGTAGCTGGGTCTGAGTTAGCTACTGGAAAAGAAAAAAAATTCTGCAAAAATATTAAAGATACATTGTGGGAATTGTAATTACTTGTACACTATCTTGAATCCAAGTTGTAAAATTGCTCATTCTGACTGGTAATGGTAGAATTTGTAGTCTACCATCCTGGAGATGCAAATTGGGAAAGGCTACTTTAATTAAATAAACAAGTGCATTCCTCATTTTATGATATATTAAAATTGTTGTAAAGTGTTAAAAGGAAAGAATGAAAGCAAATATCATGCATGATGGACTAAGTCTGGGCTCTATGTCAAATTCCAAGGCTGCTTGTTTTTAACGGGGTCCATTTTTATGATTCACTCAGACTTCAACAAAGTTAAACTTAAAAATATAATTTAGTCAAAAAAAAGAATTCATGTTCCCCTCAGTGCATATCAATCTATTTTTTATATATTTACATTTCATTTGGGACCACAATTCCAGTTTGCATATTTCAGGAGCAGCCTTCTTCAGTGTGGTAGCCTCAACCTGCATTGCAATTATAAAGACTTCTAGCCAGTTTCAGAAAGTTGTAGTCAAACATGTTTGGAGGGCACCAGGTTGGAAAGGGGGTACTCACGATGCCATATTCATTGCAGCTGACTCCATCAAACAACACTGGACCACATGAATCACTCTGCATTTGATGATTGCAGTGTGGTGATGGAAATGGAGCCACGGAAAATCATTCCTTCTGTAGAAATACTTACTTAGTTACCTGAGCACATGGAGAGAATTTATAGATGTAGGTAGTCCTCGACTACAATTGAACGACTACAATTGAGCCCCAAAATTATGTTGCTAAGTGAGAAATTTGTTAAGTGAATTTTGCTGCATTTTATGAGCTTACTTGCCATCTTTGTTAAGTGAATCACTGCAGTGTTAAATTAGTAACACAATTGTTAAGGAAATTTGGTTTTTCCCATTCCCTATTTGCTTGTCGGAAGGTTGCAAAATGTGATCACATGGCCTTGCAACCGTCATAAATGTCAGTCAGTTGTCAAGCAGCTGAATTTTGATCACATGACCATGAGGATGCGTCAATGGTCATTAGTGTGAAAATGGTCATGGGTCACTTTTTTCAGAATCATGACTTCAAACAGTCACTAAGTGAGCTGTTCTGAGTTGGGGACTACCTGTATTTTAGAAGTAGTAGAAGTAAAATTAATGCTGAAGTGAAAAATAGTTGATACACTAAAGTTGGCTGGCTAACGGAATATTGCATTATTGGTTAATTGGTATAATTATACCACACTAATAATGGAAAGAGTTAATTGAAATTTTAAAAAGAAATGAGAGACCAAGCAGTTAAATGGATAACAAAGTGAGCAGTTCATCGCAATCAACAGAAAACAGAATTGCTAAATGGTGGATTATAACAGTTAAGTAGAATTCAACAAGACACTGAGAGCAGAGATCTCAAATTGTACTGATGCATTGTGCTCAGCTAAAAATAACCCAAAATATGCAGTGACAGGATATTAATGAGGTAGCTGAGTTAACGGATAGGGACTTTGTTAAGACAAGTTCATTATAAACATCCTTATCACTATAGTTCACAAGGCTCAGAGAAGTAAACGAAACAGGCCCCTTGTTCAGTGGTGGCCTGCTGCCTCTGTTGAACATCTGAGGTGCTATGGCAATTGATTGTTGTTGTTGTTAGTTGCGAAGTCGTGTCCGACCCATCGCGACCCCATGCACAATGTTCCTCCAGGCC
>JANHFR010004370.1:10246-32047 GCA_032468015.1 Mimophis mahfalensis
TTGGAAAAGAGTGTTTGCTATGACCATCGTATTCTCTTGACAGAATTCTACCAGCCTCTGCCCTGCTTCATTTTGTATTCCAAGGCCAAACTTGCCTGTTATTCCGGGTATCTTTTGGTTTCCTACTTTGGCGTTCCAGTCCCCCATGATAATAAGGACATCATTTTTTGGTGTTAATTCTAGAAGTTGTTGTTGATACTCTCCTGAAAAACCCATCGGTTTATGAATAGCTTCAGAATTACTTTATGAGTAACATCATTAAAAATGCAACTCCTCCATAAACCAAAAATAAAGCTATAGCGTACTGTTATAACAAAAATAACTAACTTCATATAGACATTCTCTGCCAGAGACAGCATTCTTTGCTTTTTTAATATATTTTTTTGTAAAAAGGAGAATAAAAACTAACAAGAACTAATATAAGGAAAAAGAAAGAATAAAAAATAGAAGGGAAACAAGAATGTGGCCAGAGTGCAAACAGGATGAATAAAAGGTAATAGAAAGAAATAATTTCCAATTTCTTTACAGCAATTTTTTTTTGGGATGAGAACAAATACAAAAATTACCTCTTACTTTATGGTTACAGAAAAAAACCTCTTTTTTCTATAATCTAGAGGCAACATTTTTTTGAAAAATATTGAATATTTACATTTGGGAACAGTAATAGTCATTTGGGAATTAAAGGCTTTGCTAGACCTTTATTATAAAATTATACAGTGGAAATTGTATGAAAAATTGAAAGAAGGAACTCTGACGGATTTCTGCTGCCTATCAGAGTTGGGTCTTTGGCATTACCTGAATAAAAATGAATGCATGCATTCTCCAACTGATGATCACCTGTAAATGTCTTGTATCTTTCTTCATCCTGTACTTTATTTGTGTTCCAGATCTAGGCAATGATATTGCATTTACTTCGGTTAGAATAGAATCAAAATGCGAACATTCTTTGTAGGGTTCACATTTGTTATTTTTCTGGCATAATCAAATTGGCTTATGGATGTCCTACTTGGGTTCTTTTAGTTGTGAATAGGTCATCCATTTATTATAAGGTATGATTGTAAGCCATAGTCAACCAGCTTTGCATGCAATAGAATAGGTATATTGTATACTGTCTGCAAAAATTGATTTATTGATTTATTGGATTTATGGGTCACCCATCTCATCTGGAGGTGAGTCTGGATGGCTTACAAACATTAAAACCAGAAACATTAGAATGATAAAACAGTAATAACGATAAGCAGAGTTATGCTAAATATTTATTATTAAAAGATTAAAAGAGGGGTGGAGAAAGGACCCCAAAGACCAGCTGGGTGAGGTAGGTCTTCTCTCAATCTATCAACTGCCTCCAAAGTAATCCCTCCCTGTTGGGACCTCAGGCCTGCTGGTAAAACAAGATGTTCAGGGCCCTTACAGAAGGTCAGGTGGGTCAGTGCGGATGTCACCTCAGGAGGGTATGATAGAGGGGTGGGTTTCAACTGGTCTAACAACCGGTTCGATGATCGTGCAATTTGCGTGCGCTTTGCGCTCGTGCGTTCTGCAATTGCAAATAACGATTCAACCGACCTGTTCCTGCTGCTCCGGTGAGTGAACCCAGCTGACGGGCAGCAATCCACTGCTGTGCCAATCAGTTGGCCTTTTAAAAAGGCCTCAAAAGACAGAATAGCCCAGGGGTGGGCGGGCTGGCCAAACTCAAAACCGGAAGAACTGGTTCACCCGAACTGAGCCAAACCAGTAGAATCTCACCCCTGGTATGGTTAGGGTTAGAGTTGTTCAATGCTATGGCAAAATTTCAAATGATAAAAATTTTGCCATGGGAAGGTGCCTCTGAGTGTGTATGTGTGTCTCTGTGAAGGTGTTTGAGATATTTCTCTTACTGTTTCAGCAAATAAAATAGGAAAAATGTGTATAGATGCAAAAGATTCAAGATCATGGGGATGTTGGAAACACATTTTAGATCTTTGCTTAAACATTCAAAATTAGAATTGGACTAAATCTGTACTATGTGTGTGGTTGCTATATGACTCACAGAGGTGTTTAATTCTTCACCACCATGTTAACCCTGCATTCATGTCCTTGAATACTTTTTGCTCACAGTATGTAATTTACTATAACTGAAACTTCACTGAGGCAAGAAAAGAAAATGTAAAACTCATGCAACAGTAATTTATTCCTGTTAATTCTACTGTCACATAAATTAAGGGCTGGTGGGTCATGAAAATAAGTGTGTTTGTTTTTGCTTGTGGTGCTGTATATACAAGATCTTCCATACTATCTCAAGTCCTACACAGAAAAGTTGTGTAATGCATCTGGAAATCATCAGGTTGGAGAAGCCTAATTTAAAATAATGGTCCAAATAAAGCCATGTCATCTGACTCAAGTTAGCCTTCTACAATCTCAAATGTGCGCACTTCAACTTTCAGAATTCTAATGAACTGAGAATTCTAGGAACTGGATTGCATATACATAGAGGACATTCAGATTGGGAATGGATGCCCCAGGCTTTTCAAATAGGGAAGAATGCAATGATCTCTCTCTCTTTTGTCATTCCTAGCTCATTACTGGTAGAGAAAAGAAGTTTTTTTCAGATGTACAATTCACCTTTGGAATCATCATTCTGTGGGATCCAGCACCATATCATGCCAGTATTAGTGAGGTAAGTTTCATTGGTGTACGATATACAGGATGTTAATAGTGGGCCATGGGATAGTGCCATATTTCACACGTACTTCCTTTTAGTATTTTAGTGATATGTTTTCTGGTCTCCAATTTAAATGAACTCCTTTTAGGGCGTTTTCCTTAATATAGCCTGATTATCAGCAGCACACAAAATATTCCTGCTTGGGAGATTGCCAGCAGCCACCTACCGTAGTTTATAGGTTTTCAAATAAAACTCTTCTCAAAGGTCTAAGTATTGTATTGCTGGTGCGATGGACACGGAGTAGCAAAGCACAGTATAAACATAGTTTACTGCCTTCCTAGGCTTCCCAAAAGCATTACTGTGTTACTTGGAAGTAAAGAACACAATATCTTTCATCTGAACTCTTTTCACGGTTAATTTGATTGTTTTGCTTTATGCTTTGTAAAATCTTTCTGAATTTAACATATCTATAACCACAAGAGAGAGCTCTTGTATAAGGAAACATTGCTTAAGACTTACCTGTATTTTTTTCTGGACTTGTTTGTTTATTCTTGAACTTTATCTGGGAAAAAGATCCAAGGACATTTAGACCAGTAAAAGTACATTTAAATTCTATTACATTTTTTATTGATTTAATGATATGCTATTTTTTACTGTATGGAGTATCATTGCTGTAGGGATAGCAGAAGGAGCTCCTGTAAACATACACACACATAAACACACACAATTACTTTTTTTATTATTATTATTCCATTTATATCCCGCCCTTCTCTGGAGACTCAGGGCAGAGTACAACATCTTGAAACATTAGCCTTCATTCTTTGTATATACCTGCTTATTAGAGCTGTTCGCCCCCCCTAAGTGGTGTTTTACAATGTCAGCTTAATGCCCCCAACAATCTGGGTCCTCAGTTTACCTACCTCGGAAGGATGGAAGGATGAGTTAACCTTGAGCCTGGTGAGATTTGAACTCGCCTTAATTGCAGGCAGCTGGCAGCTAAGTGCTACTTAACAGCACTTTAATCCGCTGCACCACCAAGGCTCTTGAGATTTCAGCAACAATTGTTATAAGATTTGCAATTAAGAGCTTACTTTATTCCTACTTTTTATACTACATCATATAAATATTCATATAATGTTTAAGGAATTTATAAATGAATGTTACTTTACATTTAATATCTTTAATAAGCTTTAACCGTTTAATATTCATTTTTAAATCTGTTTAATGCCACCCTGAGTCCCTCGGGAGTAGGGCAGCATAAAAGTTTAAATAAATAAAAACATACATACATACATACATACATACATACATACATAGGCATTTTAAGGTCAAATCTGCCATTTACTTGCCAGAAATGAGTAAGAGAAGATAAGAGAAAAGGATAAAAATTCAAGAGTGGGAGAAATCCAACTGGAAATTGGTTCCTCTTAGTGTGTGTGTGTGTGTGTGTGTGTGTGTGTGTCTATGTCTGTGTCTGTGTATCTCTGTGTGTAAGGTTGTACTTGTGATGAAGATTGGAAGCTGCTTCTTTATATATTTTTTCTTTTCTATGTACACTTTATTCTTCTTTTTACTTTCTTTTGTATTTTATTTTCTCTTTGTTATTAAGACTTGCAATACAAATATTTTTTAAAAGGATCATATTTCCAAAAAGGAAATTTTGCAACTCATTTTCATTTTTGGCTTTAGTGGGTTCAGAAACCAGACTACTATTTCTTTGAAAGCTACCAGCATTACCGGGACATACATCCCAACCAGTCTTTTTATATCCTGAACCCCTCCATGCAATGGCAAGTCTGGGATATCCTTCAGGAGAATTCACCGGAGGATATTCAGCCAAATCCACCCTCTTCTGGCATGCTTGGTAAGTCTTTGGTTTCTCCTTTCGATTTGTATCCCTATTTTAGAAGAATGAAGTACAAAGATGATACTATATACAATGTACAGATAGTCTTTGACCTATGTCCATAATTGAACCCAAAATTTCTGTTGCTGCTAAGTGAGACATTTGTTACTTAACAAATGTCTCACTTAGCAGCAGGAAGTTTTGCCCTCATTTACGATCTTTCTTGCCACAGTTGTTCAGTGAATCACTGCAATTGTTAAGTTAGTACGTTAGGAAAAGATTGGTATGGAATCCTTCAAGTTTTCTATCATTAGAGGTTTCTGGGCAAAATAAGGTTTTTTTCCTTTTCTATGTTTTGTTTTGTGCTACCATACTATTAATATCTTTGCTGTTAAATTGTTTCTTTAACCTACCAGTACCAAAAATTGTCTCTCTTCTTCTCTTCTCTAGGCATTGTTCTTATGATGCACTTCTGTGATGAAGTGGATGTTTATGAGTTTCTCCCCTCTAAGAGGCAAACGGACATTTGCCACTATTACCAGAGTACCTTTGATGAAGCATGCACCTTGGGTGCCTACCACCCGCAGCTCTTTGAAAAAAATATGGTGAAGCACCTTAATCAAGGCACAGATGAAGATATCTACAATTATGGAAAAGTGACTTTACCAGGCTTAAGGAAATTACAATGTTAGGAGTGTGAATCCCATATTCTGGGCTTGGAAGCCTGTCTTGAATCACAAGGCACTTTAATGTAAGTAAGAGTTGTGAGGGCCCTGTTAAGAAACCAAGGTGCATTTCTTCCATTCAGTTTGCCTTAATTCAGGATTGCAACATGTGCCAGAGACATAAGCAGCATTCTGCAGAATGCATTTCTAACGAGTGCCAAGAATATCCCATTAGTTATTACAGAAATACAATGAACAGTCCGATTCTTAAAAATTAGAGCCAACTGGTTTGTGTCTAATTTTTATGACTGGTTTTTTTTTTTTAAAAAATACACCATTTTGGGCAGTTGCTGCTTCAAAGCCCAACACTGGAAGCTTCTAGATGAGGCTTCCACATTTTAGAAACAAGCCAGTGGTGGAGGGACCAGGATTTCTGTGCCTTGTTGTCAGACGTGTCTGTTCTGCACTGTTCAGAAGTCAGTGTAAGAATATGATCCAAGAGGGCAACATTGTGAGAAGAATATATGAATTTAGAGAGCCATTTTTCGGGCCAGGCATCCCGTTAGATAAATAAAGACTGAAAATTCACAAAGTCCACATTCTGGACAAAGAGGGCTACTGGTATGAAAAGGAGTAAAAGAGGCTATATATGTTAAAATTGAACAGCCCTCTCTCAGTAGAAGGGAAGGGATAGACACCACCCGTGTCCTGTTTATAACACAGTCCTTTCAGCAGTTCCAAGAAGATTCCACTCCCATTTGCGCTCTTATTCAAGTGACCCTGAGGGCACAGATCACACACACACACACACACACACCGGGGCTGTTTTGACCCAGGCTTAGCAGAACCAAGAAACAGACTCCTTGTCCTGAAAACCCCCTCTTTATTTAGTTACTGTGAATTCATGGCATTCACACACACAAAAGTCCCAGCAATAATTCTTCTAAGGGTTAATTGCAAGAGCAGACCTTATCAGTCCTTGGATAGTTGCCAGGCCAAGAGCTTCCAGTCACAAAGCCATAAATTAAATAGCTGGCAAGGAGTCTCTGTGAGGCACAAATCTGATAAGCAACTCTTCCAAAAGAAATATGAGCTAATTATCTCCTGCAACCACCACTCCCCTTTTGCTTATATTTATTCCCCAGGGAGGGGGCCATTTAATGTCCACATGTGCCTTTCCTTCCAAGATGGCCCCTGTTCCTTAATTGTTCTCTCCAGACAGCTCTGCACATACACACATCTGGAACAGGCTCCAGCTGTTCTTCTTCCCCACTTATCTCCAACTCTGTAGGCAGCTGGGAAATGTTGGACAGCCCTGGCCCCATCTCTGCTTTGATGCAGAGCATCCATCAGAACTTTCCCCAGACTCCAGGACTGGCCCAAGTTCCTCCCCAACCTCCTCACTGTCCGAGTCTGGTGGGCCACAACGGGGGCCTCAGTGACTCTCAGAGAGTTAATGACCCACCTTCAAAGTGCTAATTACCAGATGACTGCAAAAAATATAAATCCTTCCAGCATTCAGTCAGAACTGAGGTTGCTTCTTGGAAAAGAAGCAAAACATCTTCAAGAAAAAAGAAAGTCCAGTTGCCTGCTGAAAAAGCACCTTTGGGTTGGGACAACCATGACCTGGATGACTGACAATCTCCATAGACACTGAAAATGAAAAATAATATATCACTGTTATGGGAATAAATCCCAGCACTGAGCTCAAGCCTTTACCAAGACATTTTTCAGTCCAAAGTGAAGGATTTTCCTTTCCATATTTTATCCAAAAGTTAATTCTTAGTTCTTAAAGGTAGCAAAGTAGTGTAGCAAGCATGGGATATGCCACTTTACAGCATCTTATTGCTGCTAGTCATTAGCATTTAATGTCTGAAGCAAGTGCCCCTTCCGTAGGACCAATTCTGGAGAAGCTGAACAAATGCTATTCCAAATTGGATGCTGCAGATACTATAAACAGTGCCAAATTCTGTTAAATGTCTGATGTGCTGTGATACTTTCAATATCACTAAAATAAACCCAATATTAAGAATTGGAAAGTAATTTTTACAAATCTAATTGAATGCATCTTTCCTGTATGTCATTAAAGATGGAGTTATGAAAATACGTTTTATTTTGTTTCCAGAATATGTTTTGCAGGAAAAAACTTTTTCTACAGATTCTACAATTTCTATACAGGTTGGATAATTTTGAAAATACAATGATGTTGAAAAAGACCAAATGTCAATTAATGCTGTATAACCTTAGACAGGAATGTTGCTGTTTTTCACATATGTATATTCATATGCACACTCACTAGTGTATACACAATACACTTCCTCTGAGCACATGGGCCAGACTGTGTCATTTTAGCTGATTCATCAAAAGAACTAAACTGCAAAGACAATAATGTGTTGTGACAGCTTGTTTAAGTCACTTTCCAAACTGAAATGTTGGCAGGGCTGCTAAATTTTGTCACGCCATGTTTCCCCAACTCTGAACCCTCTTAGTTTCAGGGAGTAAAACATTGGCAGAGCCTATTCTGAGTTCAATCTGATGAATTGAAAAGCAGTAGCTTTAAACCAAGGGTGTGAAACTCCTGTCATCACGTGACATATCAGGACTTTTTTCTCCTTTGCGTGACACATCTGGCCCACGGGCGGGAAGTTTGACAGCCCTGCTCTAATCTATCCTCTGATCACAGTTTCCGGGCCTGCAGCTGTGCAACTGATGAACACTACTGTATTGTTGGTATAATTACACCTGCAACATTTGTTGCAGCCATAATTAGTACCTCAGGGTGATCAGACCTCCTTTTATCAAAAAAAGAGGACCACTTGCATCCAATCTAGCAACCTAATGAATATTTCAACATCATTTTGTTATATTTGTTTCACCTTGCCACTGTTTCAAATATATTTTAAACTCTTTGTTTGGCCTTCCTGAGGCTTGTTTTGACACTTTGACTTTGTTCAGATATCTTTGTATTGATAGATATGAAAGGGCTAGTTTGGGTATTATTTCTGAAGTAATTTGCTACATTGACTTTAATACTGTTGTTTTAAAAGAAAAACAAATGTATTAATATAATGTTGTCAGTGAACAATTAATATTTTTTCCAGACAAGAGTATTCTAAAATATTATGATTACAGGTTGTCCTTGACTTAGAACAATTCGTTTAGTCACTATTCAGAGTTACAATGGCACTGGAAAAAAGGTGATTTATGACTGTGTTTCACAGTTATGACTTTTGCAGCATCCCCATGATCAGGTGATCAGAATTCAGATGCTATTTATGACCATTGCTATGCCCCAAGGTCATGGGATCCCCTTTTGCAACCTTCTGACAAGCAAAGTCAATGGGGAAGCCAGATTGACTTAACAACCCGTGTTACTAACTTATCAGCTGCAGTGATTCACTTAACAACTGTGGCAAGGTAGGTCATAAAATGGGATAAAACTCACTTAACAAATGTCTCACTTAACAACAGAAATTTTGGGCTTCATTGTGATCATAAGTGAAGGACTACCTGTACAATGATAACATTATAGTCATACCATAGATCTAGGCTAGCCAAACTTTTATGTGGTTATTGTGCTATCCTCATTCTAGCTGCTTTTTGGTTTCATGTATTCCTTATGTATGTAACCAGAATGTAGCCCATATATGAAAGAGGGCCAATATCTATTTGAATAACTCTGTAGTTGATGAAATAATAAATTCCTCACAAGTTTCCAATTCATTATCAGATTTAAGTATAGTTATACATAAGAAAATTTAAGATTCTGAGGAATACAGATGCAATTTGTAGAAGGTAACATCAGTATTTCATCTTCTAATTTATTAGTATATAAGAAACCAACTGGATAAACACCAGCCATTTTACTCCTACAATTAAACTATGTACATTTATTTGAATTTTTCTAGTCAGATCACTGTTTAATTTTTCAAGTATCTTAATAATATGAAGGGGAGATACAGAACTTCCCAAGGCACTGAAGAGGTATCTGTGGAGATTGCACAAAATTGTTATCCTCAACTAAAATTTGGACAATTAGAGCAAACCTTAATTATGCCTTTTTTCAATATGAAATGATGCCCTATAAATTACTCCATCCAGCTGCAGCATCTGAAACCAGTATGTAATGTCCGCTAACTAATTTTACATACCTGAAAATGTTGTTTTCCAAAAATTATTTGAAGTTAATGAAGTCATTCAATAATGTTATATTTTTAATAGGCTTGGATCAAAAGAACTACTCTTAACATTCAAATTCCAGTCAATACTAACTACTTTTGATTTTTGCTCCAAAATGTACCTTGTCTCAAGTGTGTTTCTTTGTTATTTTTATATGCCTGTTCTATTAAGAAGTGTTTGCATTTTTTTTCAGTATAAATCTGTAAAGCATCAATGTCTAATTTGTCAATAATGTTCTTTAAAATAATTGGAAATAACTCTGAAGAACCCAAAGATGTAAAATTTGTAATAAAAGTTTTGTAAAGTCATTGTTTCTATTTCTATTTGCTTTGTGACATTAGCTGAAGTGAAATTAGATTTTAAACTGTGCGGATATGATGTGATTCAACTGAAATACACTGGCAGGGATATCAAACTCGATTGCATTGCAGGCCAGATCATGACCATTGTGACATATCAGCACTTTTTTTGTCTTTGCAGAGCCAGGGTGGGCTTGGCCTGCACAGGCCCTATCCAGCCTGTGGGTCACCTGTTTGACACACCTGAAAAAGAGCCTCGAACTGAAACTGGAGAAGAAATTACATAGAGCCCTCATCTTCTCTGCTGGAAACAGCAAGCAAATGGTCTTCTGCTTCTCCAGCTAGCTACTTCAGGGTTGCTAAGTGCCCTACAATTAAACTTATTAGAAATGGAATAATTACGGAATAAAGTAAAATTTGCTAAACAGAACAATTTTGAACATGCAAATATACCAAGAAATCTATTACTCTGTTACCTTAGACATAGGAAATACAAAAATCCCATAATTAAAGAGTCAAAATATTTACATTCAAGATCAGAAATAGTAACAGAATTGGCAGTTTTTAAAAAATAATTATATTCCAACACTAATCTTATGAAGCTGCTGTGGTTAAATATACTGAAAAGTCCATTTGGAAAGCATGGTAATGGTGGACATAGGCAAATACCAAGTACACCTATAACTCTTCAAGAAATGGAAAAACTACAGAGCCAGCTTTCTATATTGCAAAGATGCCTTGTCATTTCACAGGCCCTGACAATGTAGCATCTTATGTCATTGGTAGCCTGCTGCAAAGACATTTTGGGATTTAGGCTGTCATTTCTGCCTCCTCTTCCAGGTGATAAATAAAAACTACAGATTTTACATGAATCGTGGCCAATATCCACTGCATTTGCTTTTAATTGTTTACTAAACCCATCCCCCATTGGGTCATCATTTCGAATATATTTCCAAGGGCAGCCAAAAAATTAAGAATAATGGGATTGAGTAACTTCCAGTTTTTTCTACATTGAGTTTCCTTGTACAAATCTAGTGGGGAGCATCAGAAATCTTCTTTCCTCCCTTCCCCCTTCCCTTCCCTTTCCAGTAGACAGATAAATGACTGATTGGGGGCGGGGGGGGGGCAGGATTAGCAGACTGGCTGGGAAACACTCACAAAACATTGAAAATGAAGGTTGTGTGATCAGCAGTCAGTAGCACTGAAAAAGTCACATCATTCCCAAATTTCATTCCCTTGGGAGTCACAGGTCCTGTATTTTCATTCTGTAAGTTAACCCATTTGAATTCAAAAATAGTTGCCCTGTGATGCACCATTTCACCCAGTTAAAAATCATAACAAATTTTGTAACATGTAGATTTTCGTTTGATTGGGTGTGGATGGAAGTATAGTTATTTTGTCTTCCTGTTGGACAGGTGTGGATGGAAGTTCAGTTATTTTGTTTTCCTGTTCAAAAACTCACTTCAGTGCAGTAGCAGTATTAAATCTTAAAGAATTGATTGAATAGATACTTTAAAATAAATGTGTTGATTGGTTGAGCTTTCTTTTATATGTCATCTCAGTATTATGCATAGCAATATTGAATGCTCCAATGGCAACTCCCTTCACCCTCTTTTATGTAAGTCCATGGAAGAGAAGGCCAACCCACATTACTTTTTGTTAGGGCAGCATTATTGGCTCCTTGCTAAGCCTTAATTTACCATGCCTCAGCTTGGTAAAAGATGCATAGGCTATGGGGCAGTGGTCTTTCTATTGGCCTACTTTTCTGCCTTTCCAAGGATGGAAGACAAGCATATAAACAGGTCTATGTAGTTGAGATGTATGAGAGCTTATTTCAATTGATAACATCTGTATAATTTGATGTCTGTCTTCAAATTGGAATGATTTATGTGGTTTTGTGACCTCACTGCAAAAGTATACAGTACATAGAAAATATGTAGAACAGTAGCCCAAACGAAAGTTTGAAATCCCTTAAATTAATGTATTGGTTGTTCACATGCATTCTGTTTGTTGCCATCTTACTTCAGTAGTTTTTTATATCCAAATAGTTGACAACTTTTCACATATGCTCTTTCTGTTGCTCAGAGACCAGTATTTTGCAATAGATGTAAGGACTGATATATCTGGTATATACCAGATAGATTCAGTATTCAGATAGATATTCTTGCTAACGATTTTTAAATGTCACTTTGGAAACTGTAGGCGGTATGTCTGAGGGTGCTTTCTGAAACTTCCTCTTCCTGCATATTTTGTATACTGATAAGCAAAAGTTCTCTACAACTTTCAGCTGGCAATTTTTTTTTGTTTTTGTTTTTGTTTGTTTGTTTCTTTTTAAATCCCTTTTATATGCCGCCCTTCTCCGGAGACTCAGGGTGGCTTACCATCGGTTTAAGCACAAATCAATTGTCTATGGTATTTCTCCATGGCTAATAGATATAAATGAAATATTTGTGCAAACACAGCATGTGCAATGCTTTGTAGACTTCCATTAATATGGGACATAATACAATTCGGTGATTCAGTACAATTATCTGCATGCGTAATATGAAAAAATGACATGATTAAATGTATCATCTTGAGTCACTTTTTCCTTGCACTCTGTTGTGCTTATCATGCCGTTATTAGAATCTTCAGAACACTTCATCTGGTGGTCTGTGTGGTTTCCTGGCTTGCTAACATGCTGTATTTCCTTTAAACATATAGCAGATGAATCATAAAAATGGCTATGCTTTTGTTTGGAGTGCAACATATTGCTGTCCTGTTTCCCTTCAGTATCTTTTTGCCTTCATGAAACATGCCAGGTCAGCTGCCCAATCCAAAATCAAACTATGGATAAGGGAAAACTTATTAAACATTGATCTGGCATTCAATAACTGGAACCGGTCAGTATCCAAGGGCCTGGCACCAGAAGTTAATTTGGAAGGGTGAAGAGTGGGAGTGATCTCAGCCATGGGTCCCTCCATCCTTGTGCCTGGCCCTCCTGCAGACTTGCACCATTATTCCTTTGTCTATCATGAGCAAGATGGTATTGGCTGCCCATTGCCTACTTTTCTCTCCCTACTTTCACCGCAACCCTCACCCTTCCAGATCATGGAATCTATCCAACTACTACAAGCACACACACACACACACACACATCATCAACAACCACAAACCACAGTAACTTCCCTCAATAGCTCCTGTACTGTTCTCAAGCATTCAGCAGCCTAAAGGCTGCTCTACTGAGACCGTTCAACCAATAATCCACATGCCACCTTCAAAATTATTTAGATAAATTGATCAGTAGATCAGTATTTTAAATTTTGCAAAATTAAAGAACCAGTGGATATTTTGCCATTTATTGTAAATTGAATTGAGATGGTTTTCCATGTCTTTTAAGGAAATTACCAAATTATTATTAGATTATACACATTGTGCTAGTAATTTGTATGTACAAGTTTTTATCGCCACACAGATATCAGTTGCCTGGCTTAAGTATTTTCCGCAAATGTTACTTTTTTCTCCCCTTTGTTTTTGAAGAAATATTATTACTACACTCATACCCATAGTGTTCTTTTCCCCCACTTTTTATTCAAGTTTATTATAAGATAGAATACAAATAAAAACAAATATTGGTAAAGTTAAAGAGAAAAAGAATCGTAGGAAGAAGTGAGAGTTTAAGATAAGAGGTTTGTCTGTATAAGTACTGCACTCTAGAAATCTAGAAAAAGATTCAGGTTGGCAATTTAGAATTCAAATATTGCTCGTTCTCCTTAAAAATTGTTTTTAATTAGTTCCAGGAAAGTTAACAAGACTTGAAAATTGGTGAATTAAAATATCTAACTTTCCATAAAAAGCCTTATGTAAGTTAATTTAGTTTTTGTACTTTATGGTAAGGTAATTGCAACCTGGATGAAACCCCTACACTTCAAACTATGGTAAAATTCCATACTTTCTTTCTGCCAAGTGCGGACCACTGAAGGATGCTGTTTTATTCTGTGATAAACCACAAATACAATTTCTGTAATGTTGAACTACAGATGCATTAGTCACTTTTCTTCTATGTTGTTGTTAGTTGCGAAGTCGTGTCCGACCCATCGCGACCCCATGCACAATGTTCCTCCAGGCCTTCCTGTCCTCTACCATCCCCCAGAGTCCATTTAAGCTCACACCGACTATTTCTATACTAAATAGCTATTTCTTTTTTCATAAAAGGAGAGAGGCATTTCCAGCACCCCACCTTTAAATTCTTTTCCTCAGAATAAAACCCTTCAGAACTATAGCATTTCTAAGTAAAATAAAGATGATATTTTAAATTAAAATGTTACTGTTGAAATGTGCAACCAAAAGTTTCAAGTGGGTTTCCTTTCAATCAGTATATTACAATAGCTCACCAGGCTTTTACTGCAGTCATTTTTGGGGAAACCCCAAAGATTATCATGTTCAACTTTTGTGAATTTCCACAAGCCTACCTTGATTTTGAATGTTGATATGGCCATTCTGACTTCAGTGTTAGTATGTGAAACTGTTTTAACACAGGAATATGACAGAGCTGATTAATCTAACAGAAGAAAGAGTGATGGACACAAAGTACGCTGAGCGAAAGGACTCATCATCCTAAAGAGAGAGGGGGAGAAAAATCAAACAAACACAAGAATATAGTGAAATCCTTAAAATTCTGAAAGGTAAGTTCTTTTTTTATTAAATCCAATTTATATGCTGCCCTTCTTGAGACTCAGGGCGGCTTACAATCTTTAAGCACAATTCAATGTACTTAGCAATAGCCTTCATTCTTTAGTATATGCCTGCTTATTAGGGCTTTCGCGCCCCACCCCCAGCAACATTTTACAAAGTCAGCTTATTGCCCCCAACAATCTGGGACCTCAATTTACCTACCTTGAAAGGATGGAAGGCTGAGTTAACCTTGACCCTGCTGAGATTCGAACTTGCCTTAATTACAGGCAGCTGGCTGCTAGGCTAAGTCCTAACAGCCTCCACCACCGAAGCTCTTTGGGGTAAATATGTCTAGATACATCTAGAGAAGTCTTTCATTGTTATAATTGTCACGTTTCAGTCATAAAATCTTATAGTATAGTCTGACAGCTATATTGTTCACCGTAAGTTTTCAATGCCTTCCCCATATTTTTCATTTTAAAAAACAGAAAATCTGCAGTGATAGGAACACCACACTGCAGCTGACCACTAATTAGATTGAAAAATGTTCAGTTACGTGATTCTGCCTATGACTTTAGCGACTATAAGCAAATATTACATTTACACAGTCTTATACTGCGGCTTTCAAAAATAATTATTTGCAAACTATACAGCAGGCAACAATTCAGCACTACATAAATAACTTTGATTCTGTTTCAAACCAGACAGCTGTTTAAAAATGCAGATATGAACTCTGGAAAAAGATCTTTTGCAAGTCAGAGTTCAAGGCTGTAAAATTTCTCTTTACTCTTGAAGCATTCTCATGGCAATGTCTAATATCTATTTACGTGGCACAATCTATATGAATATATATAAATATACATATCCATTATTTTGATTAAAATAATTTACAAGATGCTAAAAATAAATGTAAAAATATTCAAATTTATAATTAAGAATAATTTAAAAATAATTGTTGAAACTCTGCAATCTCAAGCACAATCTAAACTTTATATTAGCAGCATGACTAAATGAAGAATTACATTGTTCAAGCTTATTATAAACACATCCAGAAAAGAGAGAGAGGGAAAGGGAGAGGAAGGGGGAGAGAGAGTTGTGCAGGTGTACTCCTAATTGTTTAAGAATATTTGGGTGCCAACTGCAGTAAACACTACAGTAGTTTGGTGGAGGCCCTAAGCAATTCCTTTCCTATGTTGGCAATTAGGGTAGTTCCCATCTGCTCCATGGGAATAATTTTACTAATGTCTCTTGTAAGATTGTTGGAAGGATTAATAAAGCTGTACTTTACATGTTCCAGTTATACATAAACACAATGCTTAATATGAATTATTATATACTTATTAATTGTAACTAATGGATAATGAAAATATTACAAAAATAATCATTTTGAATATTTCTTTTACAGTATTAATGTACCGTAATGATTCCTCAAAAATGAACTGCAGCAGGTATCCTAGTGAAAGCATTCTCCGTGCTCAAGCAATCATTTATACACCAGTGTTCTTTACTGGAGTTATCCTAAATGTGTTTGCCTTAAGGATATTCTGTTGCAAACTAATCAAATGGACTGAAACAAGAGTATATATGACCAATTTAGCCATAACAGACTGTCTGTTTCTTTTCACTTTGCCTTTCAAGATGGTTTATAACATGTTAAACATACATAATATATATACACACACATACTGGAGCAAATTGTGCATGGTTTTGGAGGTTGTGTACTTCATCAACCGATACATGAGCATCTTCCTTATAACCATGATAGCACTTGATAGATACATTGCCATAGGGTATCCTCTCCAAGCAAAGAATTTCAGGTCTCCTCTAAAGTCAGCGCTCATCTGTGGACTTCTCTGGATCATAATTATAAGTATTGTACTTGTATCCATATATGTGGATGACGATGAGTATGGAGCTTGCTTTCAAGCAATTTATAGAACATCATCAGTGCCTTCTTTTGCTGCAGTAATATGGGGGTTTCTTATACCTTTAATTATCTTGAGTTTCTGTTCTATTCAAATAATTAAAAAACTCACAAGGAAGAAAAAGATTCATCTTCATGAAAAAAATCTCATTGAGAAAGCAATCAACATTATTCTGGCAAATATGACTACATTCATCATCTGCTTTTTACCACTTCATGTTGTATACCTCATTAGATTCCTAGATTCCAGAAATGCTAGTTGTGCTACATTTGAACAAACTCTGTTTCTAAATGTTGTTGTTATTCTTGCTAACATTAATTGCTGCTTGGATGCATTTTGCTATTATTTTGTAAGCCAGGAATTTCAGGAGGCTTCTATGCTAAAGACACAGAGTCAAGCGCCTGAAAATCAAGATACTGAAATTATTTAGGAACAGCATGTCAGAATATTGCTGGCCATGACTGCTGAGTCTGAAGGTCATCTGACCATCTCCACCAATAACATATGGTCAGAGCAGAAGCTCTTCCTACAGAATAAAAACCCTCTGGCCTGCTCTCTTCTCTTCTCTTCTGCTGTTCTTGTCCCTTACACACACACACACACACTTACTTGCACACACGGAGTATACTTAATTAGCCTAGTTAAGGTTTTATATCTCTATGTTTTATTTCTTTTTAATAAATACTTCATATTTGACTGGAGCAGACTTATGTCCTGTTTTATCACAGATACATGACCAAACGATCCCATCACCTCTAACAGGGCATGCCTCCATGAACCATTCTGATACCTTCAGACCAGTCTCAAATCATCTTCCTCCTAAATGTTTTGATTGGAATTTTCTCCATGGCCTTGATAAGGTATAGCTCAGCCTTCTCCATTAAGGTGTTCATGTGAAGGCCACATGTTCCCATCTATATGGCAGTGTACATTATAAATTTCAGCAAATGAATTTGAAACACAGATTCCTTCCTTTAAATGTTGCTGTTTCATTCTCACATCTAATTAATGTCCCTTACTGTTTGATTTGTTGCTTTCTGATGCATCACATACACCAAATGCATCCCCCCTTAATAAATATGTTTCGATTTGCCTGATGAACTTGTGGTTCAAGCTGTTGGAAGACATGAAAAAGCAACTTCGCAAATTTAGTCTCTCATCAAATTCAGAGCTATTTTTTTTATCAGCTACATGGCAAACTGGAGTGCCTGAGTTTAAAGACGCGTATGCATGTGAGATTTCTGTGTATTTGGCTTCCTTCTAGTGGCATATCAACAATCGTTCTACACAGTAAAGGTAACATTTAAATTATTGTTTTTTATTCATACGGCAATGAAATGCACCACTACTCATTACCTAGAATTTTGATTTGTTTAAGCTTCTGTTTTAATTTCAAATAATTCTATATGTGGCAAATATTTTCAACTACACCTGCATAATGCCTGATAAATCAATAACAAGATTCCTCTTATTTGTTCCTCAATAACAAGATTCCTCTTATTTATTCTCATAAACAAGAAGCAGGATGACCTGACATGTATTATCAAACCCTGGCAGGTTTGATGGTGGGGTTGAGAGCACAGCTCCCACCATTGACCCAGCCAGGTTTTTTCAATACATCCCAGGTCATCCTGCTCCTTGTTTATGAGATCACAAATAAGATCACATACTCGGTTGGATTTAGGGTTTGGCCCCAGATGAGACCCAGGATGGGAGGAGAGCTTGCAGTTGTCATCTAAGAATTCTTTGCCCTAGCTTCTAGACACCATCTCAGGGCTGTCTGTAAAATTCACCTGGTTTTAAGTTCTGGGAAACATCAATTTATGGTCCATAGGGCAGACCTCTGAAGTGACCTGGGAATTCACAAACACTATGATGGCCATTGGCCTCTCCCATCTTATTCTTGGCCCATCGTAGGACCGTAGCCACACTCTGGACATGGGTTTTCTTATCTGAGCAGTGATAATGTGATATGGCACAGGAGCTTTTATTGCCCCCTCTGTCACAGTCAGATCACGCTGGTGACTGACATTCTCTTATGCTCACCCACGCCTCAGGGCAGTTGGACCCATTTTATTGGTCCTCCCTGTCAACTACCAGTAATGAATTCAATTGAGTTTCAGAGAGCCGAGGGACATAATTGCTGATACATACTTCTGCAGAGGCCCTGGTAGCTGCCTAGAATAGTGAGATGGCCAGAGCTTAGAATTGTACCTATGCTTTTCTTGGTCCATCACCGGCTGAAAAGGGTCAAGAGATGCCTAGAATGCTACTGGAGGAAAATAAAGAGAGAATTTGACCAACCATGGTCAAATACTAGCACTGATATGTTATCTAGTTTGGGTAATGAAACATTTGCAAGGAAACAGCCAAGCTCAGAGAACATCAAGGACCTCTCATTTCAACCTGAACTATAGATATTCCCCTTTATTGGCTTTCATCGATGATGGTATCCTTTTGGGCTGACTTAGGGAGTTGGAATTGCGTGGCACAGTTCTGTATTGGTTCACCTCAGAGGAAAAAGACAATCCTAATCAGTAGTGATAGAGAGTGAGAAATCCAGTTTGCAGCCCCTGCGAGTGGGCAGTGCAGGGTTTGGCGCTTTCTCTGTTCATTTTCAACATCTACATGAAATCACTGGATAAGATCATCCATCACCAGCATGCAGATAATACACAATTACATATCTCTACCCCAGATGAAATTAGTGATGCTGTGGACATTCTTTCACAGTGCCTGGAGGCCATGGCGGGCCTGGATGGGGAACAACAAACTTCAGATAAACCCTGGTAAAATGGAGTTGCTGTAGGTGGACCCCTCTGCATCAGGTTTATTATTTTTGGTCTTAGATGGGCTGACTATCTCAGATCTATTGGATATGTAATCTGGTTGGTCTCCTGGACTTACAGCTATTGCTCAAAGAGCAGATGGCAGCTGTGGTTAAAGGCTTTTTGCTCAGCTTCATGTTATGCACCAATTACCCCCTTTCCTGGATAGGGAGGCTCTCCGCTTGTCACTCGTGCCTTGCCATCTCCTGTTTGGACTGCTGCAATGTGCTCTACATGGAGCTATCCTTGAAAAACATCCAGAAACTTCAGCTGGTATCGTGTGCAACCTGGGTGCTCAAAGAACAGCACATGTAGCACCTTTGCTGCATGAGCTGCATTGGGTGTCAGTTTGCTTCTAAGTCGAATTCAAGATGATTGATATGACCTTTAAAACCGCACATGGCATGGGGCCAGGTTACCTACAGAATGGTTTTCATCATATCAGCCCACTCCACCCAGTCAGACAGGGAAAGTATGTTGCAGACCCCATCAGCTAAAGAATTCTGAGTGGCCATGAGCAGGAAGAGAGGCTTCTATGCCACTGTCGCATCCTGTGGAACATTCTCCCCACAAAAGGGAAGTGCCTGGCCCCACCACTCCTGGCCTTTCAGAGGTGTAAAAATGGCTCTGCAGCCTTGCTTCAGATTCATAGGGCATGCAACTGTGTGGCCCTGAAAGCCCTTCCCCTACTCTTTAATTAGCTATTATTATTAATTTAGAATCCTAGTATTTTTAAATTTAAATCGCATATACTGTTTTTTATGTTTTAATATATTTCACTTGTACATAGCCCAGAATTCCCTATTCGGAAGAGAGATGGTTTTAAAAAATTAATAAATGAATGAATGAATGAATGCTTCACTTTCATTTATACACAACTTAGGTTTAGACCAGTGGTTCTCAACCTTCCTAATGCCGTGGCCCTTTAATACAGTTCCTCATGTTGTGGTGACCCCCAACTGTATTTGTACGGGGTGTATGTGATGGGGTTGACACGAATATGTGTTTTCCAATGGTCTTAGGCGACCCCTGTGAACAGGTCATTCGACCCCCAAAGGGGTCACAACCCACAGGTTGAGAACCGCTGGTTTAGACAAACCTCACAATATAAGCAAAAGAGGGAGGTTTAAGTACACAAAACTGAGGTATTACTTCAATGTTTGTAAGTTAAAATTTTTAAAATACATTATTAGCAAATTAACGTTCTATTCCACAGGTATAACTGTACTTAACATTACTGCTGTAAAAGCGATTTCATCTTCACCATTAATTTTAAAATTATTTAGGTATTTTTTAAAGATGAGAACAATTTCTGATCTCTGACTCTTCTACTATCCTTTGATCAGTTAGATCAAAGCTGGGTTCAGTTCCTAGTTCATGCATAAACAAATGCCATTTACAAATGCCATGTAGTGTTTCCAGAGACAAATGTCATTTCTGTCCATCCTGTTTATTTGTAGTCTTCCTCTTCTAGTTTCCTCGGTCTTTCTAAGCAACATATCTTTTTCTAGGACATTGTCTACTCACATCATAAATCCAAACTATATGATTTACTGCTTATTATCATTTTGTAATCCATTTTTCTTGGGTCTGAATCTAGAATAAGTTTTGATATATGACAGTTCCCAGTTAAGATAAAACCAGTCATGTACTGCCTCCTAGTGATCAATGTAACCATCTTGGCTAACCACCCTAATGTCTCAAGGACTTGTTTCCTGACATTCCTCACTTTGGCTACACCATATTTTTATTTACTTTCAAGATCTTAAGCAAATCATTTTATTGTTAAGGCAATGTCATTGTCACTTTACAGGTAGAAGTAGTACAGTGACTTGTTAATTTGTACATTGTGCTGCATTTATGCAGTGGTATGTGTGTATGCAGAGCTATATCTTACAGTTTTTAAGCAACACCATCTTGTTCCTTACTTTTTGTACAGATTGATAACATTTAAATTGCTTCTTCTCATGCAGGTTTAAAATTCTAACTTTGAGACAAATATGTGTATTCTAACTTTGAGACAAATATGTGTGTGTGTGTGTGTTAGGTATATTCTCTAACTATCATCCGTTGAGCAAGCTCTTGTTAACTCAAGAGGCATTCTGCTAACTCCGATTTGAAGCCATCATTTGTGCTGGTTTAACCCAGTACCTAACAGTGTGTATACATATATACACACAGACACAGTGGAACCTCGGTTTGCAAACGCTTTTGTTTGTGATCAATTTGGGTTCTAACCAAAAAAGCCACCCATGTTTTGAATCAGTTCACGACTCAAAACTCGGGTGGCGAACAAACAGTGCAGAAAGGAATCTTTCCGCACCAATTTCCCCTTCTGCACCTGCGCAGAAATGTCTGTACATACAGTGTCGCTTCTGTTCGTGACCAAAGTCCGGGAACGGATTGCTGTCACGAACGGAGGTTCCATTGTGTATCTATGTATGTATGTATGTGTGTATACACACACATACATACACACACACACACACACACACACACACACAAATTTCTCTGAAAGTTAGAATTTTAAAGCTGCAGGGGAAAAAGCAATACACACACACACACACACACACACACACACACGGTGGAACAGTTCACAACCACAATTTGTTCCATAACTTTGATTGTGAATCGACTTAATTGTGAACTGAAACAAATTCTCTCACTGGGTTGTATGGAAATACAATTAACCCATTCCAGACCCCTATGAACTGTATTGTTTTTTTAAAGATTTTGAAGCACACAAATAGTTAAATATGCCACAGAAC
>JANHFR010004370.1:55010-70200 GCA_032468015.1 Mimophis mahfalensis
CACTCCAGTAAGCGCCCCCTTCTCCACCTGCAGCCAACAGCAAACAACTTCAAGGGAGTGATGAAAAAGCCGACTTGGCTTGCCTGGCTTATGTGCGCGTGCACGCATGTGCAGAAGCTGCAGCCACACCTTGTTGGTACTGGGTGTTCCTACAGAAAGGGGGATGGGCCTGCAGCGCTGAGTCCAGCCGCTCGCTTTTGAGGAAGTTCTCCCCGCATGTGCCCCCCCGCACTTATAATGTAGTGAACTGGCTGGGAGAGTGCACACATGCGGAGAGAACTCCCTCAAAAGCGAGCAGCTGGGTTTGGCGCTGCAGGCCCATTCCCCTTTCTGTAGGAACGCCCAGCACCAACAAGGAGCGGATGCTTCTCCATCCTCCGCCATTGCCCTTAACCTTCTCAAGGTGAGGTCGGGGAGGCCGAGGGACGGGGCCAGCCACTGTGGTCAGGGAGCCACAGCTGAGGCCCCAAAGAGCCGCATGCGGCTTGCAAGCCACACTTTGCTGACTTCTGGTCTGGGTCATTTCACTGACCTCATAAGGATGGAAGGCTAAGTCAACCTTAAGCCTGGTGAGATTTGAACTGCCAAATTGTAGGCAGCCGTGAATCAGATGTAGCCTGCAGTACTGCATTCTATCCACTGCACCACCACAGCTCATTTTCCTGGTCAGCAAGATATATTTTTTAAAAAGTTTCACCATTTTTCAGAATGCCTTCAAAATTCAGTGTCATTGTAACTTTGAACAGTCACTAAATGAATTGTTGTCATTTAGTCATGGACTACCTGTAATTTAATAGATGATAGTGGTAAAGTATGAATTGCTTATTTTAGGGTAGATTTAGTTTCAGTGATAAAACTGTTGCAATTATACTGGCATATCCATTGCCTGTCTTAGCTAGGAATACCCACTCCATCCCCAAAGGTTAGTTAAGATGAGGATAAGAAAGACGCAGGACATGCAGTGTACTGATTTTAGGCATTTTTTAATTATATGCTTCCCACCCAAAGCAGCCTAGCCAAATATTTAAACATACTTTCTTTCTTCTTAGTACAAAAATTTGGTTTAGCCACCTCATTCTGATTTAAATTTATAGATTACCAGCTCCTCTGCCAGCTTGTAGTTTTAATGCATATTTTTTTTATTGGGAGCAGTGACAAAAGAAGATTTAAGACTAGATCATGAATCTTGCAAAAATTAGGGAATTTTATTTTTACATATATGCTATTCTGATAGTCTGTATTCTAACATTTCACTTAAGTTTCAAAGACAAAATTTAAGTGTGTGGTGAACAAGAGTAATACCATAAATAATTTTAATACACTTTTGCATAAGTTTTTGGGGTTGGGAAGGGAACAAGGACTTTTTATTGGTGCTGCAGATCTAAGAATTTTTTTTAAATTGTATAAAGCTTTTTAACAGTGAGTATACATTTAGGAAGCAGGAAGTACTACTCTTACAGAAAACTGATATATGGAAGCTACCTAAATAATTGTTAATAAACTCCAAGACCATTTATGATATGGCATAGATTTATATATGGCAATTCTACTCTAAAAATTAAAATTCGAAGTTATTTAATGATGACCTCTTCAAGGAAATTTAGTAGCAGGAAGATTGCTCAGATGCCTTACTATTCTCAACATCTTCACCCATAAATAGTTGTTTGGATACTTTAGATAGGACAATGGCAGTAAAACAGATATAACCTCAAATACTTTTGCAAAGCAAAGCGGTCCTCAAAAAAAATTAGCCTTTTTTAAAACTTACAAATACATTTGACCATTCCTATTAGCAAGATCAAAATTTAACCTAAGAGAGTTTTTAAGAACTCTAACAACAGCATATAGACAATGAAAAGTATAGCTGGTAAATATGTCTGACTGAATGTTATGTATTTACTTGTATGAAAATTTTAAATGCATGGCCAATGTTTTACAAGAAGCGGAATACTTCTTAGGAAAAATACTCACTTTTGGGTGGACCTTCTTCTTGATACATATTATAGCACACAATTTGTGTTTCTTCAAAATTTTATTTCAATTTAAATTAAGGGGCCAGCCAGATCTTCTATTAAGAAATGCATTCATTTGAAGAAATGCTTTCATGGAAGTAAATTTACAATTGTATACATTTAGAAAAAACCCCCCCAAAGTCACATTAAATAACTTTTAGTAATATCTTTAAGCCTTCACACAGATAAGAAACCATTTCCAGTACAATAGTTTTTAATATGAATAGCACATCAAATGGTCTTAAATACAACTTTTTGTTTGAAAGCCAACACTCCAAGGATTAATGTTTTTTAAAGTATAGCCTTTTGTCCCATGCCAAATAATAGAGAAGCAAAATCAATATCCAGATCCATCTTTTAACTTTCATATATCTATTTTGATAGATGTGTGTGTACACACACACATACACACACATGTAGATATAGATATATATATACACACATACACACAGATATACAACTTTTAGCATGTCTATATTTTTTTTCTAAAAGTGGAGGCCTTATGCATAATGGAGAATAACTTGCCACCTAATATTTCGTTGTCTTAGCTATACTAAACCAAAATATTAAAAAGGACAGAGTACTGTACTGATCTATATCACCACCTCCATGGTTGTTTTTGCCTGTCTATATAAATGATTCAAGAGGGTTATGATTTTTTTCAGTAGATATTACAGATTATTTTGCAAAAGACAAATGGCTTATGACTGCTGAAAGAAACATAGGTATATATCCAACAACATCAGAATCCTATTTGCTGGACTTTATTCCAATTTCCATCATGAAGGCTTTAAAAGTTAGCTAAAATGTCAATCAGCAAATTAATCATTTGTAAAATAATTTAATCATATAGATGCTAGAAAACAATAAATAATTGTATAGCATTTTCAGTCAGATTCAATCATGCGGAATTTGAACTTTCATACTCCCAATTCAAAAAGTTGGCTGGTTGTGATCTCAGTTCTACTATTATGAATAGATAAGATTTTGATAACATACTTTAGATATATCTAGCATTTTGTTATGATCACAGTAACAAAAAGTGGTGCAAAATCAGTCTTTAAAAAAAATAAATACTGATAGTTTGCAGCATTAAGGAACAGGATATTGACACTAGGACAGTTATGAAAATTATGGTTGTTGAAGGGAAAATATAAGTTAAATACAACACAACTATTATACTAACGATATGAAAAGAGAGGTTCTCTTTATACCCACATGAAAAACAAATCTGAATTAATTTAGCATAATCTTTATAATTTACAATTGGCCAAACACAGCACTAATATAAATGGAAAAGGCCAACATCAAGGAATACAGGTTTAGTGGGTTCCAGAGCTATATTTTTAGTCTACTTTAACTGATGGCACTGCATTATGCTTGCAAATACAGAAAAATGGATTATTTTTAATGCTGCAGTATTTAAGAAATGTGAAATCAGTATTTTCATGTGATCAAAAGTATCATTTTACATGAGCTTTCATTTTGCAAAACTCAGCATCAGTATCAGGTAAAAGTTACAGACTAATAATACATTAACATTCTTCTGCTGTACAAATTAAATCATTTTTAAAGAAATGAGCAGCGTAGGAGTTATATACAAAAGAAAACAAGCATTGTTGAAATGAAACACAAAGTGTCACTGCTAAGCTCTATTGTCTGAAACACAATTTGAAGTAAAATTAACAAAAATTCTTATAATGTATTTCCAAGTCTACATCTCAATTCTCAGAAAATCACTCTCAAAAACAAACTATAAAGCAATGAAAGGCATATATACATTTTCCTCATGAACTCTGAGATGTCATTCTTAGAAGTTGCTAAGTTTCAGTATCAATTTTATTTGCAAGACAACTGTTCATCCCAGAAAGCTCACATCTTAGATACATTTCCCCTTTGATTACAATTAAAGCACTGCACATTTTTTTTAAAAAATCAAGGCATATAATCTTATACTATGGTGCCAAATATGCACAGGTCACGTTGTGCTCGCATCTCATACAAGGTTAAGTGCAAACATATGGATTGAATCAGATTTGCTAGCATGCACCCTGTCATAAACTAGTCTAATACCTTCTCTCCTATCTCAAACTATCTTATATGTTTGTTTCATGAACCAATAATCTTTCCCATCCCACCCCCACCCTGGATTTCTAAAAACAAGCGGTGTGCTTGAATTCAGACACAAATATCAAGAAAGTCCACATTGTGCAAGAAAGCAGCAGCTAGGTTTGTCAACTCGGACTAAAAAAATAAAGAGAAGAAAAAACAAACAAACTGTTCACTGAACAGCGGATTAGCAGTAATGTTCCTCATGAAGTGATAAGAGTGCCTGATGCTGAATATCTAACAGCAAATGCTGAATTTGGATTTAATATTTTAGGGGTTTATAGAAGATTAGGCTTCTTGTTGTGCTGGTCTTTTCAAATCCCTGATCTGTTTAACTAAATAGGTCTTCTCATCGTTAAATTGTTCATCCTCGGTCCTGTCGTTCTGAAACTTGCTGAGAAACTCAATAAGTTTGGTCTGGTTCTTTAAGAGAATATCTAATATAGGTTGCGTCTTGTTAGGATTGGCTACAAACACCTGCAACACAATTTTTAAAAACATTAAAATCAGAATGTATTAGAAAATATTAACAGAAGAATATGATTTTCTCTATACAATGCATGCCATTTACAAGGACTGAAGTACAATGTACCATATGTAATCCATGCATTAAGAATTTGCCAGTCACGATTATATAACGTAGACCGTGTTTTCTTTTCTTTTTTCCTTTTAATGACCCTGTAATCTCTTGCATTGAGGTGGGACAAGCGTTTACTGACCCTACAGAGTGTTCGCAGTAGATATTTTCTCTTTATGGCCAGAGAGTGAAATATCTGCTGCTACTTAGGATTGAACTCACAGCTTCCTGATTGTGAGGCAAGAGCTCTACCTCTAAACCACCCTGCTGCTCTTTAGGCAGTGTTTCCAATGATTTTTCCAAAGAGGGAAGTAGGTCTAATATCCATAAAAAGCCTAGCAAAATACAACCACCACCACCCCATTTAAAAGTTCCATAAATAGGCTGAACTTAATTAAGAAACTAAAATCAGCATTTGGATATTTATTTTTTCAAGCAATACATTTATTCATACCATAGTTTAGATCTGTGATGCTGAATTTAAAAAAAAAGAATTACAGGGATTTATTAATTGGTGGGTTTGTGTATGCTATGATTCTAAAAGTTATACAAAAAAATATCCCTGGATCCATCCCTTTCCCATTTATTCAAACCTTACTAGGCAACTTTGTATGATAATGTGATTGTAAATCAACATTACCTTAAAGACATGGAAGGCCTCAAACTGAATGTTGCGACTTTTGTCCCGTAAAAGATTCATCATTAGCTTCAGATTTTCAGGTTTACTGATGTATTTCGTCATAATTGTGAAGTTGTGTCTATCCAGTAACAATTCACCAAGAAGCTACAGCAATAAACAAACAGCTTTGTTTTTTCATAAAGACTATAAAGCACACAAGTAGCAATAGTTAAGAGGGACAATGGTTGTATTTCTCCCTATACAACTATTATTTTTAAAAGATAAGTAGTGTTATTAGGCTTATTGTGCCCTATTCGCTGCCATGTAAACTATTAAAATTATCTGGATTCATTCCAAAAATCATAAAAAATGGAGGTCATCAAAGGCTTACGGATCAATAATTGTCAAATGGAAGCACAAAGAACATATATGGAAGCTGCCTTCCAGATGAGACCAGTTGCAAGAAGTGGGAGAAAATGGCAAAACAATCTTTTTATTACTGCTGCTTCCAATTTTAAAAAATGAGTAGTGTTTATAGTAAAAAGGAGAAATTTATATTACACGCTTAAACTTTTAGTTATTATTTGCTAACATTTTGGTAAAATCTCATTTACCATCTCTTTACAGAAACGGATGCAAAAGCCTACCACATATGAGCAAGATTAGCCTGATAATGGTAAATGAGATTTTACAAAACGTTGCTACAACTTTAAAAGCACAACTATGAAGACGTGGGAAAATACCCGAACAAAGCATAATGACAGACACACAGACACACAGACACACAGACACACACATACTTTTCCTAAGATTCAGAATCCTGACACTTTTTTTTTTTTTTTACCTTAAGTGACTGTCGTTTTGTTACATAATTTTCTGAGTGGAGCAATTTTTCATATTCACTGAAGAACTGGATGGGAGAAAAATATAATAATTATCGCCTTTCCAATCAACAAAATGATCCCAAGTGACTCATTTAATTAGAAATAATAAAAACGAAGAGAACTGGATGCGAATCATAGAAACTGAATTCTAATGCATTTACAGACTATTCTAATTGTGCTTTAGCATTTTTCTTATACTACAGACATAAAATATTTGAATAAGTATTCTGCAGCTGACTGAAGGGAGTTTTCAGTTAATTCTTTAGACAATCATATATTTGAGTTTATAAACAGCCAACTTTATATTTTTATCATTAGCTATGGCCAGTAGATGGAGCAAGGTTGTCATATATACTTCTCTGATTAGCATGACTACCAGGAATGGCAACATAGTGAGAGTGTGTTTGCTTCTTATAAACACAATTTGATTCTTAGCTTTTTAAAGGCAACTGCCACAAATTCCTGCCCAAGTCTAAAAAAACTCCCCTTACATCCCAGGTTCAACTTGTACTGGTACAATAAACCAGAAAACGCTGAAAATAAAAATGTTTGGCTGGACAAGAAATGTTTCATTGTTTTTCACTCTCTTGTTTTGTGATTATTCTGATAGTTGAAAAAAATTATAACAAAGAAATACAAATACATACCCTATCATAATGCTGTTCCAAAAATTCTGCACTCAGCAATTTGTGCCTTGTAAGTAAATCCTTAAAATAAGAAAACACACTGTTACTCATTTGTAAAGTGAGCTTTGCCTCGTTTTACAATCTTTTTTGCCACAATAGTTGAATCACTGCAGTTGTTAAGTTAGGGACATGATTGTTAAATGAATCTGGCTTCCACATTGAATTTGCAGAAGGTCGCAAAAGGTGATCATATGACTCCAGGACACCACAAGAGTCATAAATATGAAACAGTTGCTAAGCGTCTGAATTTTGATCATGTAATCATTGGGATGCTGCGCCTAAGGGTGAAAAATGGTCACAAGTCACTTTCTACAGTGTCATAGTAACTTTAGCGGTCACTAAAAGAACTGTTGTAAGTCAAAGACTACCTGTATTGTTTTCCATTTAGTTAATTATTTATATGCCATATAACTCAACTGAAGCTTACATCTATTTTAAAGAAAACTAGAACCACCATAATTTTTGTGCAATTTTTATTTGCAGTTGGGGGGGGAATGGGGGGGGGAATATTATCAAGTTTGTAATTCCTATTAAACCTCATTATTATGTTGCTGGAATTCAACAGCTGAAATGCTGCATGTTGTTGTTTATATCTTTTTTTAAAAGACTGGTATACATTTTAATATTAAAAACACATTGTAAGCTGCCCTGAGTCTTCAGAGAAGGGCGGGATATAAATGGGATTTAAAAAAAAATATTGGTGTTATTTCTGTAATTTTAATAATAGTATTTTGTGGCTGTCTGATTCTTTGATATATTTTCCAAAATGAACTACAGCAGTTATGATATAAATTTTTAAGTGTTGTCAAATATAAACAATACAACCTTGAAAGTGGCAAATGCATCTGAAGCAATGTCAAATGTTGACATTTCCACATATCTGAAGAAGTCATAAAACTGTTCTGACCACAAGATTATTTTCGCTAGTGGTTCATGTCTGATGCATTCTCTTAACATGATCCCACAATTCAGAGCAATTTCTGGAGATTCATACCTGTTTAGGCAAAAAATATAGTATCAACAAAACAGGCATACAATCAAAGCAGGGTATTAATGTATGTTCTAAATTGCCTACTAAAAATGTAAGTTCATATTTACTGGAACAACACTTGTGTTGTATGAATGTCTATATGTTCAGACAGATATCCCTCTTAGTTTTTCATTTATCTTGTAAATGGACACGCTTCATACATGGAAACAGTACCAGATAAATGCTATGAAAACAGCAAGCAAGTTGTCAATGTTCAAATATTATAAAGGGGCAACAGCTATTGAAAAAAGTAGCCATGAAAGTTTATTGTAGCACCTTGTACAGCTTCTAACTCAGTTTTTTTTTATCTTTGATAATAGGGATTTACAAGCAAAAACTCTTGATTTTTTAAGGTAATTTTTCTGAGAAAGTATAATCTGATTTTCTGAGTGAAGTTCCTCACCATAAATGCTGATAGCTGTCAGCATAAAATTGAAGCTGAAGCCATGGTCAGGGATGCCTTTACCAACTTCACATTATTAGACATAGTAACCGAGAGCACGTCAGGTGCTGTGGTTTAAGGTCTGATATCCTAGAGACTGGGATGTCATGAATTATGGTCCCACCTTAGGCACGAAAGCTGGCTGAGTGGTGTTGAGCCAGTCATTCTCTCTGAACCCAACAAATCTCACAAGATTGTTGTTATGCAGAAAGTAGGAGGATAGAATATTGGCTATGTCTGCTGCATTGAGTTATTTATAAAAATAATGAAGGCGGACGAATAGTAATTACAAAATATAAAGAAATAAAATTAGAAGGCTAATTGTCACTCCTGCTTTTAGAATCTACTATTAAACCATAGGTTTTCAATATTTGGGAGGCTACGGATAGAACTGGAGCTTGGAAGAAAAAAACCATTCTGGGCAGAAAATGTTTCATGTATCCCACTTTATACAGGTAGGTGTGCTTTTTTCCCTCTCTCTTTCTCATCTTTTGCTAGCATTCTCTCCTTGATCGCTGCTTTTGCCAAGGTCTTTTTTCTTTTAGCAAAACTCTGTCATGTAGCTATGTCAACCGTCCCACTCAGTCATCTAGCAAAGAAAGACTCCTGGCCATTTGTTTTTGCCAAACCTATACTTTACTCGAGCTTAAGTGATTACAGAAGTAGCGTAACCTGAATCTGAGATCTTCCTGTGCAAACAATACAAAGTAAATTTTCCTCTTCTCCTCTCGGGCCATCCCCCACCCCATTATCTTAAATGTCCAATTAGATGCTTGTATATTGTTTAAGAAACAGGTTCTCAGTTCCCAGCTCTCCATATCAGTAGTTGATTGGCTGGCTGAAACTTCTCACAAAGCTCAGCTGGGCTTCCATCCCTCCCTTCTTCCTTACATTCCAATTTTCCCTTTCCCTCACCTTCCACCTGTATTGCTAATGTCAGGCTCATGAAGCTTGGAGAGATGCAGCCATGCAGCCATGACAATCTCACCTGTCTCTTTTTCTCAAAGAGTGCTCTGGGCGTACATAAAATTCAAGGGACTCTGGGCAAGGGAAGGGATTTGCCGACTGCTAGGGGCTTCAGTGTGAATTCAAAGAAGAACCAAGGGGCACAATGATGTCCAAAGATTTGCTATTTTTACATTCATATTAGAAGTCTCTATAAAGTGAGATTTCAAAATGAGTTCATGAATGAAATTCCAAGAATACAACCATATTCCAAATAATATCGTGACTTCCATTACACATGTGCTGGTTTCACTGGCAAAATCCTAAGTAATTTACAGATTAACTACATGATAGTAAAATTAGATGGAATTTTGGTGTATTATTTATTTGCTGAGTTTGAATAAATAAGCAATATTTTGTAAGTTTTGAATGCATCATGTTTGTTGCTCATGTGTTGAGTAAGAAGCAAACAATGGTCAAAAGAAAAAAGTACTTTTCTGTTTACAAATTATTCTATTTTGTTATTTCTCACATTGCTTAACTGTTTTTTAAATGACAGGAAGAGATTTCATTTCCCCCAGACGTGGGGAAAAACAATTATAAATGTCCCTCTGTGCTAAACAGCAACAACACTTCACTATTCATTAATTTGTTGAAAGGTTTCACATTTGTTTGTGACTGAACACAAATGAAGCATGATGCTCCAATATAATAATGCACATGATATAAGCAGAGGAAATAGCAATCTGGTGGGGAACACACACAATGAGTTCTTCTTTATTTGAAAAAACTGAACCAATAATTCTTCATTGCTACAAGGCTATGAATTGTATATCAAGAAACACAGGGTGTGTTGTGTAGGAAGACTTCGGTCTACTTCGTGAACGATAAGCAAATATTCAATATTTAAGAGCCTATCTGCATAGCAAGGTGACAAAATATGCAAACAATTACAAAATTCAAACCCACAAACTAATCAGAACAATTCCATACACAAAGGCTATTTATGAAGATACATATTGAAGGAAAATGAAGCTTATTCTAAAAATAAGAGACTTTTGAGTATTCTTCTGCAGGGATATTTGACTCAAGTCTTTCTTAAATCTACCTTCCATAAAATACGGTTTGGAAGTTTTGTTTCTAAAACACTGGCTCTATTTTTAAAAAAAACAATGCTAAGCTACAATTTAATGTGGCAAGAATTTCATAGAAGTATAGATTCTAATTCTTCTGTCTTGCAGGAAAACTGGACATTTAAGTTGAAAACATATTGCTAATATGTCCGAATTTCTCATTAATTTTAATTTAATATAATACCTCATTCTTTCATTATGGTTTATTGAAACAAGCCTCATTTCCACTAATAATAACATAGACTTAATAATATAGTTTGCCTAGGGTTAACATGACATAATAAATTGTGGTTAATGACCAACAGATGCAAAAGTTTCCAAACTTCTCATTGTTATGATAACAGGACTATTGGGAAGGCCCGTGCATGAAATGTGGTAGAATCAGGCTTTTGTGTTTAGTACACTGGGAGGCAGGAGGTCCTTTAACAAGTACTCGAAGTTCAGAATTTTCCAGCCACTGCAGATAATTACAGGAATACCAGCAGCTCTTTAGATCTACAAACTAGTTGACAGCAACCTTTATAATTACAACTAATTACTAAGGTAGAGATACTACAGTCCTACCCAGATAGAAAATTAAAATTAAACTAGTTTACATGAGAAAAATAACAATCATCTCATATTTACAATATAATACATACCCTTTTAACAGCATGAACAATATATTTTGCTGAGTGCAGATGTATTCAACTGTGGGTGTTCTAGTACCAATTTGTCTTCTTAGAATATTGTTAAATATTTGAGCCACGTCCTTTTTACCCTATCAAAAATACAAAGTAGGATGTTATGTTGGTATAGTATATTATATACAGTGCAGTAATAACACTAGAAATATATAACTTCACTTTGTGTTTTAAAGACAAACTAATTGATTCAGTAGATATATATTTTATAAATATAAACACATATTTTTATTTTTCTACTGAATAGCCAATATAATTAGTTTACAATTACAAAGCTATATCAACTTTTTATTGCCTAATTTTTTACCAAACCTAATTTCCGTATGCAGGATTTTATTTTCTCCAACAATAAAAATCTTTAGCTTCCACTTTCAACTTCAAGAGGAGCAATACCATCTGTGACCATCTGTGATATTTATATCCTAAAGCTATAAAAGACTATTTCTATTTGCCACCAAGAATCCAACTTCTCCAGTCATCATAGTTTACTCCATGTTCATCTTGACTAGCTCTAAATTTATTATCAACACATCAAAATAGAATTTTTCCTATCCCTTTGAAAGAATAAGCCAATCACAAATGCTTGTATTTACCACAATTCTCTATTCTATACACATATGCAATACAACAGCTAACGAATCATTCTCTGTGATTCTCCTCCTTTTACACACATTATTTAGGTTTCTTAGTATTTCATTGTATTTATTCGCAGGAGGAAAGAATGCAAATATTTTCTTAAAGGCTGTTGGTTATATTATTAAAGGAAGCAGAGATGACACTGCAGGAATAAATGTTGCAAAATATAATTCTGTAGAAGACAGAAGGCACTGACTTGACTACAGTCCAAATACAAATATTTGTAATTCCATTGTAAACTGACCCAAAACAGCAATTGTTTTCCCCCTTACTAATGTTTCTAGAAACTACTTCACTCAAAGTACATATCACAATAATCAAACATTACTCAATAGCCCTGCCAACTCTGCCTCAAGTCTTGTGATTTTCCCCCCTGGATTTTCATCAATGCCAGCATTTGTCATAAGAAACTTGATTATGAACAACAGTACCACTTTGTTTGAACTATTTTCTACTTCTAAATGATGTAACTTTGTCATGATGATGAGGATAATTGCACATATTACATTGGTAGTGCTGAAAAAGAAAGTTCCATGTTTTTGATGAAAACATGCAAAAATTTAATAGTTTTTAATCATTTGTCTTCAGTGTGAAAGAATTTATAATCATATTCTGTAACTGTCAACAATACCGAATATCAAATGTACTGTTACATTTTAGCCTAAAATAGAAAACATCCTTTTGATAGAAAACACTATTTTTAAAAAGTATATACAGTCTAACCTCGGCTAGTGACCACAATCGTTTTTGTTATATAAAAGTCACATAAAACTAAAAATGTAGCTAACGAGAGAGAAACCACATTCCCATGATGGCAACTTATCCAGCAGTTTTTATTTTCTCATTAAGAGATTAGCCAAATAGAATTAATGGACATATTCAGGTTCTGGGAAAAGGATTCATTCATCTTATTGCTGGGGGTTTTCTTTTCTTTTCTTTATGTATCCCTTAACTTGTCCATGGGCCTCAGTGAGTACCCAACTATGCAAATTACTTGTCAGCTCTGGAATATTCTAGGGCATTTTCAGTTCTTGTTGACAGTGTGTGTTTCATAATCTTATACAACTATAAGTAGGAAGAAATACTTTTATACCTAAAAAGACACCAGTGGTTTTTTTCTGCTGTTATAGTCACGAATTAGTTTAGTTTTTAAAAGACCTTACAAAAGATACAAGGAATAATCCATAAATCCAGTAGGAACCCAATTTCTCCCCGCATTCTATGCATGGAGATTACAAAAAAAATTATAATAATTTACTCTGGTATCTTTGATGAGATTCAAATCTGAAATTACCTTTATACATATTTTCCTACCTCAAAATCAATGAGTTGTAGATCAGCTACTAGGGTGCTAAGAAGACCGCTGTTGTATAGTTCTTGAGCAAGCTGAGCTACAGCTTCTGTCTGGGGTTCCTTTTCATTGGTGCCATATAAGATTTCTTTCATGGCAACTAGGTTTTTTGAAACTTCTTCGGTAGCCTGCACAAGAAAGAAGCCTAGTTATTTTTAAAGCTGAAAAGCTTTTGTTTACTAATTTTACTACTTTTTCATTTGTTTTGAAATTTATCGTGACAATAGGATACAAAGAAAATAGAAAATCATGTGAATGAAACAAAAACCAGCAAGAAACTTAATAAGAAACCAACAAAAGAGGAAATCTGTAACATATTCATTAAATTGTGGAGGGGCTTCTCATTCTGGATTTAAAAAGATGGTTTTCTAAAATTTCAAAATATCATAAAATCAATGCCAAAGAACTTAGTCATTACATAATAGTATGATTAAAAACAATTAAGTTACTTACTTCTTGAATCAAATCCTTACTACTTTTCCAATTTTTCAAAAATAATTCACTCAGCAATACCCAAAACTCAGTATGACCTTACCATCACAAAAAATAATCAGATTCCAAAGTGATGGGGTATAATTTATCACAACAGTAGCATCATTGTATGTATCATTGTTTTTATCATTGTAAAAACATCTCCCAGATGTCTCTGGAAATTTTCAATTATCAGAACTGAAGAAGCTTCTTAGATGAGAAGTGAAATGTTTTCAGGGAAAACATAAAACAAGAAATCCCAGTTGCCTTTAGAAAAACACCTCTGATCTCCCAAATTATCCTGAACAATTCAGGAATTGAAGTATCTCATTTAGACCAGCTTATTTTTCCCAAAATCCACAAAATACTTCCAAATCATACCTCCTTTTTTATTATGAAGTTTCTTATTTAAGAGCCTGTAAAAGACTTTTCTTGACAAGTAGAATATCCCTGCTAGCTTGTTGTTGTTTTTTTGGGAGGGGGGGGCTGTTACAGTCTGTAAAAAGACGGGGCCCCAAGCTATTTTATATACTTAAATACATTTAGTTTTTGATACATTATCATACATATGACACCAAATGGTCACCTTGGAAAGGCCTGCATATTCCCATTTGTTATGCTGTGTATATCCAGTCACAAAACGCAATATTCCAGAAAAGAAAGGGAAAAATATGAGAATTTAGAAATGAGCAAGGCAATTACTGAAAGCCAGCATGGGTTTGTTAAAAACAGATCATGCCAAGACGAACCTTAACTTCTTTAATAAAGTGACTAAATTAGTGAACTAGGAAAATGCTTGTGCTGTCCCGCTCATACACATGTAACAGTGGTTTAGTGAGTTAATTAATATTCCCCAGCAATTCCCTTCCCCAAACCCCAGAACTGTCCAATTAAGTCCAGCCAAAAGCAGACCGTTGCTAGTCCACAGAGCAATGGTGAATAAGTCCACAAGGCACTTGAAAGTTTCCCAATCAAGATAAACTCATCAGGCAAACCCAAATCCAAAATACAAGAGGGTTCACAAGGAAAGAGAAGTCCAGAGTTGACAAGGCGCGATCCAAGTCAAGGCAGGAATCAATCCAAAGCAAGGCAGGAATCAATCCAAAGCAAGGCAGGAATCACAGTAACTAGGAAACACACACCTAGAAAATGAACACATTGTTCCCAGCATCCTTTCCATCTGTCTGCTGTGCTAAATAAATAGCCAGCGTCTGGTATAGCCCAGCAAGAAGGGCAAGGCTGCCTCCTTGCAAGTAATCAGGCTGACTTTGCTGCTGCTGCCTTTTCGCTGCCCTATGTGTTTTCAGATCAAGTGCAAAAGGGCTCTTCTTCCTTTTTGCTGACCATCCTCAGCTGCATGCTTTCCCCTCCTAAAGCCTGAGGTCTGTCCTGCTATAGTTCTGCTTCAGCTAAATCCCTTTCAGATGGCTGCTTAGAACTACTGACCAACACTTCTCCAGACATGCCCTGAACTGGTTCATCCTCCTCCAAGCTGACATCTGAAGAGGTATCTGGGCAATGGTCTAGGGCAGGGTTAGGCAAACTTGGCTCTTTTATGACTTGTGGACTTCAACTCCCAGAATTCCTCTTCCAGTCATGTTAGCTCAGGAAT
>JANHFR010004373.1:77503-87691 GCA_032468015.1 Mimophis mahfalensis
TGGGTCCTCACTTTACCTACCTCAGAAGGATGGAAGGCTGAGTCAACCTTGAGCCTGGTGAGATTCGAACTTGCCTTTACTACAGGCAGCTGGCAGCTAAGTGCTAAGTGCTTAAAAGCACTTAGCTCGCTGCACCACCAAGGCTCTTTGCCACAAGCATGTATTTCCCTCCTTTTCCAAGAGACATACTTACTTTTAAGTTTCAGAACATTTTTTTTTTTACATACATTAGAAAGAGAGAAATACCTATTTGCATAGTCTTAGCATTACATATAGTAAGGTCATTGCTTCAGGTAACTAGTACCAGAATCATATAACTGTTTCAAATGTTTAATCGGGTGCATGAAAATGGCAATGCAGAACTTGGACAGGCCTGAAAGAGACCATGCGAGGATTGGAGTGAAAGGTTCTTTGGATCCAAAGGGGGTTCAGCTTCCAATCCATTTCTCTCTCTCCAACCTCAGAAGACATTCAGGCCAGTCATTGGGTTGAGTTTGTTCTCCCATCACTTGCAATGCAGAGAAATGTTTCCAAAATATCCAAACATCTCTATTTTATTTAAACAAGTTTTAAGATATATACAGGAGTAGCCACCCACACGGAAACAAACCCAGTTTTTACATGTATATATGCATATGCACATATAAGCCGACAGACAAGCAAATAAATATTCCATATGCTGTAATATATTCTGCATTGTGCCCTTTCATAAATATAAACTTGTGATGTAAGAAAGGGTGGCATATTTTATTTTCATGAGTAAAGAACGACTACATAACTCACAAGTGGCAAAGCACAGCAATGCCATTAATGGATTGTGTGCAGGCAGCCTTACTGAATGAAAATAAAAATCTATTATGCTGCCCATCATAACATATTATATATACACCCTGCCAGAGGGTTATGTCTGCAGAGTAACCAAAATTTTTGTTAGAGCTAGCTGAAATAATTAATACAGTTGAAGAAACAAAAAGATTTAGAGCTAGTGTTTATTTCCCACTGGCAGGTTCTAAATATGTATTTCACAGCAGTCAACATGCATGCACATTTATAATGGGGTCTGTACTTTTTTTCTCTTGACCTGTTTCTGGGAATTATTTAGGCGAAATTCAGCCATTCCTTCGATATGAAGAAATATTGGAATGTTGCTCACTTTCAACAGAATATCTTTACTGTAAATTTTTCTCCTTTATATTAAAAACATTGTTGCAAACTAGGAGCAACCACAGAAACAGGACGCTCAGTTAAATCTGATGTGACCCAGGTATGTGTTTTGAATGTAGAACCTCAACATCAGGCAATCAATTGATTCCAACTCCAGATTTTACCACAGAAATTGGCTTCCCTGTAAGTTTATCTATCAGGTACATAGTCATAAAGTGAAGTATCATTTGCTAGCATGATACATAGTGGATTTTTCATCATTAGTTGCAGACTCCAATAAAGAATTGTGTGCCTTTAGAGGAGAAATTATTTGATGATTTACTTGTTGAATGTATTATGTATTTGAAACCTCAAGGAGCATAACTCAGTGGGTGAGATTCACAAACAGAAGATAAAATTGGACATTACTGTTCTTTTCTTCAACATACACTAAATTCAGATTTATTAAGGAACAGTCAGTACCTGTAGAACATACAATGTAAAAAATTTCACCTATAGAATCTAAACAAGCTGTAGCACATAGATTGAAACAGAGTTAAATACAAGTGATTACATTTAAATATAACACCCAGATTTATTAAATAGTTTTATATCGTAAAATCACCTTCAGCACCAGAATCTACTTACCTTACGTTTTTATACGCATCCATGTAATATACAAATGTAATACAGGTAGTTCACAATTTACAGCAATTACAACAGAAACTTCTGTCACTAAGTGTTGTGGTCATTAAATGAGTATGCCCAATGTTATGACTCTTCTTGCTATAATCATCAATTGAATCTGGTTTTCCCTTTGAGTTTCAAATAAGGAAGCACCCTTGGAAAGTTGCAAATGATGACTACATAACCCCAGAATGTTGTACCATTATAAGTACATGCTGATTGCCAAGCATCTGAATTCTGATCACATGACCATAGGGAGTCTGTGATGGTCTTAACTGTAACAATCATCTGTAATTCACTTTTTTCAGCACCATCATTACCTCAAACAGTCATAAAAATGAACAGGTGTAAGTGAAGGACTACCTGCATGCAATGAATGGATTTGTGTATGTTATGTGACATGATCATATCCAGACACTTTCTAGTATTAAATGATCAAGTAGCAGTAGTACTTAGACTTATATATCACTTTACAGTGCTTTACAGCCCTCTCTAAGTGGTTTACAGAGTCAGTATATTGCCGCCACAATTTGGGTCCTCATTTTATCCATCTCAGAAGGATGGAAGGCTGAGTCAGCCTTAAGCCTGGTGAAATCTGAACTGCCAAATTGCTACTTCAAGTGCATCCTGCAGTACTGCACTCTAACCACTGCACCACTGTGGCTCTGCACCACCGTGGCTCTTGTATTTATGTTACCCTCATGTTTGTATATGAAGTAGCATTCTGCAGCCTGAATAATTAGGCTACAGTACTTCTGTCCATAACACATGCAGACACAAATAAGAGTAAACTTGCTTCCTATATTTGAAACCAAGAATTCAAAGGTCTTTCCAGCTCTATCCCTCAAAAAATACTGGATAATAAATACATTGCTAAGTGATATCACCATTTAATATGGTCTTTCTGCCATTGGAAACAGTGTAAGCAATGTACTATTTGATCTTGTTACATGTGATTGCTTTCAAGTTTCTACTGTGTGCTCCTTTGACCTCTGCCCAGTTTTCTTTATTTGATCTATACAATGTGTTCCAGTTATGAGTTTAAATTGATTTTCCAAGGGGAAGCAATGACTCTAATTTTAAATACAGTGGAATGTAGTTAAATTTAGAGGAATCGGGGTTGCTATAATGATATTTCTGATCAGACATAGAGATCTATCTCTGTGATGTCGCAGAAGTTTTAATTAGAAAGCTAGGAAAAATATACAGCAAAGCTCACGTAAAATTTGTGTAGATGACTGAGGAGCACAAAATGCATCTACTGGGGTAGTTTAGATATTGCAATAGTCTATCACCAGGGGAACAGCCCAAATGGGAAATTAAATTTCCCTGCAGTGTAGATTCTGAATTAATTTGGAGAATCATGTAAGGGAACTGGTGAGAAGGAAGGGAGACCAAACAAAAGACCAATAACCTAGCAGTGGATTGAGTAACAATTATACAAGGTGTTCCATGTGCCTCGGCATATAGTCCTGCTGGTCACATGTCCACAGAAATGTCTTTATATAATGCTGGCTCCTCCTGGCTAAGAAACAGACATGAGCCTGTCCTTAGAGTCAGACAAAACTTGACAAGGGAAACTTTTAACTTTATATAATTGTTATAGAACAGAACCATTCTTTTCTCAATCTCAGCAACTTTAAGATACACTACTGGACTGTGTACAAATTAAAAGCAGCTGAAGAACAGGTATCATGGCAGAGAAGACATGTTGCTTCAATCCCAACCAATAACACTGCTTTAATAATGAGACCTGGAGCATGCCAAGTCAGATGGGGAAAGACGAAGGAGAAAGGTAGTCCCTAAGATACCCAAGCTCTATGCTGTGAAGCCCAACTACAGCCAAAGCTACCCCCTGATTTTTGAGTAAGAGCTGTGACCTTCAAAATATGGATTAGATGTATTTAGGGAAGTGCTACAGCATTCAGAACCTGAGATATAAAATCCATAGTAGCCAGAAAACCAAAGGACTTTAAGCTAGTCACCACATCCACATCTTAACAGGCTCCAGGTACTCAGACATCTTTAGAGATCTTGATGTTTTCATTTGTTTCACCCAGGGTCAAGATACATAGCTGGGTAACAGGATATTCATGTTACCTGACTCTGTGTCAAAGGATGGCCTCTTTCAGCATCTTCACATAGATGCCAAGTGGGAGAGGCAAAAGAGTGAAGCTTACTCATATTTACATTACTATAATAATAACAACTTATAGTGGTCCACAGGCTGATGAGGATTATGAAGGCCATGTTCACCATGCATAGGTTAGAAGCAGCTATATTGGTTGCCCATTAGTTTCTGAAGTGAAATTCAAGGTTTTGGTCCTAAACAAATGTTGATCCTAAACAAATGTTGATCCTAAACAAGACGATCACTGAGATCATTGAGGGAGGTTTTCTTAATGACATCACCAAATACCACTTGAGTATTTCCTGTGGTGGAACACTTGCTTTCTATAGAGTAGAGTAGAGTAGAGTAGAATAGAGTAGAGTAGAGTAGAGTAGGATAGGATAGGATAGGATAGGATAGGATAGGATAGGATAGGATAGGATAGGATAGGATAGGATAGGATAGGATAGGAGTACTATAATTATTATATTATATTATATTATATTATATTATATTATATTATATTATATTATATTATATTTATTACATTATAATTATACTATACTATACTAATATAAAATAGTCTTTGTTTCCTTACTTTATAAAAAGAAAAAATATGACATTTTAAATTGTGGTAGACCCAATATAATTTTCATCCAACTTCTAAATAAGATTTATGCTCTCCTACCCTTTTTTATTCCCCCACTTCTGTTTTCCTTATTTTTGCCTGTAAAGTATTTGCTTTGCTGACATAAGGCTGGTTTAATAAAATTGGCCTTCTTCCTAAAAGTTTACCTGTGAGAACCCCGAACATAATAAAATCAGATTATGAAGGCAATCATATTTACTAGTAATAAATCAAATCTTGCAGACATCAGTTAAGTCTCCCTTACTGCACTGAGACAATATCAAGTATGCATACATCAATACCTGAGGTGCCAGAAATATATTTCATAAGTTTGGGAAGGTGGAAGCTGGAATGCTACTTGCACTAGCTGCATAATTATGGAGAGAGAATTTGTAATATGAACATTATGATGTACAAAGTGGCTTTGTCCTACATTTAATAAGCTCTGCATGTCAAGCCCACAAACATAATGGAATTTGGAGATGATTTCTTACCATCAAATACAGATTATTGTTTTCAAGAAGAAAGCTTCTTGGAGCTTCATCAACAAATATCTAATTTTAAACCACTATCCTCTTCCTTACCACTGCATTTCCTTTAAACTGATAATGCAACACCGTATTAAAAGAAAAGCAGTGCCAAATGAAACCCAACCATTTTTAAAAAGCGGACTTGCCTTTCAGTTAGCAAAGTCAGGAACCTAAGACTATTCCTTTACTTGTAGAAATTGACTTTGACTGGATTTGCATAGAAAAACTCAACCAAAGTCTTTTTCTTGTTTTAAAATTCCACAAACATAGCAGCTGTGCCTCATTTGCCAAGTTTAAGTATGTTTTGCCTGGACTGTAGCCTTATTTTCTGTTAAAAAGAGGGACCAAGAAAGTGGGGAATGTGACATACACAAACATCTTCAGGATGTTTTTAATCTTGCAGAAAGAAGTAAATATGAGAAAGAGCGAGCCATTTATTTTGTTTCATAATAGCTAAAAAGTGAAAAATTACTTCCTTTGATTTACACATCTTTCCTGCCATTAAGTCACTTGCACTGGCTGAAGTATTTATTTGGTGATTGAATTTCAGGGATCAGGCAATGTCTAGAAGAACAGCCTTCACAGGCGAGAACAAACTGTAAGGGCAAAAAGCAAGCAAGCAAGCAAGAAATCACAAAGGAATTCAGAACTGTATAATCAGGTGTCAAAAACTGAATATATAAAACCACAGTAAATTCTGACAAAACTTGTTCAGAAATAACAAACGGTGTTTCAAGAAGAGATTAGTTCAACTACAAGTTGATCATTTTATAGGCAAACAAAGAAAAAGAATGGTTTTAGAAAACATTAACGATAGCAGGATCAGGCTGATTATATTATTGTCTGGAGTAAAGACAAAATGGCGCCATTTATCTGTCTATCTGTTTATCTATCTTTCTCTCTCTCCTATCTATCTATCTATCTATCTTTCTATCTATCTATCTATCTATCTATCTATCTATCTATCTATCTATCTATCTATCTATCATCTACCTATGTATCTGATTTCTAAGGCAACAAAGCCCCAAAACTACTCTGGCTGACTTCACAAAAAACAAAGCAGGAAAAGCAGTTTTCTGCAATTACCTTTAACAATTGAGATAAATTGGCACTCTCTGAGAACAATATGCACTTAAACTCAAAGGTGGTAAAGCTTTCACTTCACACCACTGCAAAAATGTATTTAATTAATTAATTTATATGCCACCCGTATCACTCTACAGAGTGACAAAAATTGCCCTCAGGTCCCTTGTGAATTTCAGAAACAGATTTATTTTCATTCATATCCCATGAAAGGTTTCCAGTGATAACCAGACATCTGAGGTACAGTGACACAAAATGTAACCTAGACTATTGTCATTGTCATTAGCTCTGTGTTAGAGCCACCCAAAGTTTCATTCATCGTGTATGGCTAGACTTTCCTTTACATAATGTAGCTAAAGCATCAAACATATCCTACTGTCTTTCTATCATAAGATACAGTAATGCAACTTTAGTAATAAAACAAGAATAAAAAAGATCATACTTTTATAAAGAAATAAAAACCTCAAAATTAATTAGAATTTAATTAAAGAACCCCAGTAAGAATAAAACTGAAAAATCTTTCAGTCCCTGAGAGGAGTCCCAGAAGACTTGTGATTGACAGAGCTCCTCCTTCCAGACTGGAAGGAGGAGATCTGTCAATCACAGGCCTTCTGGGACTTCCCAGACTGGAAGGAAAAATAATCGTAGAGGAGGCAATTCAACATTGGTTTTCCATGAACCTTCTGGAGGACAACAGCCTCCAAATACAAGGACAGAAGAACAAATTTGAATTAGGAAATTTTATGGAAGCTATCAATCTTGCCTTAGTGTGAAAATATGAGGGTTTAGGAATAACAAGCACATTTATTTCAGAAACTGAGGTTCCATGTTGACAAATCCATGATCCAGAAATCAGTCAAAAGCAATTTGGCACCAATCCAAAGGTTAGTCAGGAAATCAGAAGTAACACAAGTTCAGAAGATAGGTCCAAGCATGGAAAGTTGCCTGCCAGCTACAGTATTTCTCTTTCCTTGAGTTGTAATTTTTTTTCTTTTAAGGAGTCTTATCCAATATCGTTGTTCTACTTCTGTGACCTTTCTGCCTATAGAAAGGCAGAAGATCTATTCCAGAGGTGGTATTCAGGCACTTCCAATGGTTCTGGAGAACCAGTAGTGATCATTTTGACTGGTTCGGAGAACCGGAAAATACCACCTCTAATTGGCTGACAACATAGCCACGCCCACTAAGCCATGCCCACAGAACCGGTAGTAGAAAATATTGAATCCCACCAGTGATCTATTACCTCTGAGGCCCTAGATTGGAGCTGATTACCGATCACTGCGAAACAATACACCCATCTTCTGACGGATTCTGCTTTTCCTGGACCTCATGTACAGATATTTGAGAGCCTTCTGACTCCTGCGTGACAAGATCTAAATGCATTAGGCCCTAAATCTCCAGTTCAGAGTTTGGCTCTTCAGACAGGCTCTTAAGAGATGTGAAGTGAACATCTGAAAAGATTACAGGGTGAAGTCATTGATCAAGTGATAAATCAGAATAAACTGTAGAATCTTTAGATTGTTAACCAGAGGTATCAATGCAAGACCTGCTCCCTTTTCTATTGTGTGTCACACAGGTGCTTGTGTCATGACAGGGCAGTGCTGTTTTTATTATTTTGAAATGTTTCAATACATTCTGTCCTGCAGGCACCTCAGTCATAAACTAATACAATCCTTTAAAGTCCACCAAACTACAGGTAGTTCTCAATTTACAATCACAATTAAACCCAAAATTTCTGTTCCTAAGAAAGAGAGTTGTTAAGTAAGTTTTGCCCCATTTTATGACCTTTCTTCTCACAATTGTTAAGTGAATCATTGCCATTGGTAAGTTGGTAACACACAGTTTCTAAGTAAATCTCACTTCCCCATTGACTTTGCTTGTCAGAAGGTTACAAAAGGTGATCACGTGTCCCTGGGAGACTGCAACCATCATAAATATATGTCAGTTGCCAAGCATCTGAATTTTAATCATATGACCATGAGGATGTTGCAAGTGGTCTTAAGTCACTTTTTTCAGTGCTGCTGTAATTTTAGACGGTCATTAAACAAATAAGTCAGACTACCTGTATCACAGAATTTCTAGCTTCTCATTGTTTGCAATGCAGAAGATATCCCTGAGAGAGGAACAATGGACCTTCAGGGAACGGCCTCAATTTTGCCTCAACAGCAATAATTTAGGAGAGTTTAGCTAACATGGCCCTTCCGGTGCCAGAGCTCTCAGGCTAAAGTTAGGATTGCAATGTCAATGCTTTTACAAATGTAGAAAGGTAAATTTGAATCAGAGGTGGTATTCAGCCAGTTCCAACAGGTTCCAGAGAACTGGTAGCGATAATTTTGACTGGTTCAGAGAACCCGCAAATACCACCTCTGATTGGCTGACAGAATAGCCATGCCTACTAAGCCACTCCCACAGAACCGGTAGTAAAAAGATTTGTATCCCATCACTGATATGAATGTGCATGTATAATCACAATAGCCCACAAATCCATTTCTATAGGCTATAGTCTACAGAGGTCCTTGGTTGTCTTCTGAGCTTGGTTGTTTTCTTGGAGACATTTCATTACCCAAACTAGATAACATCATCACTGCTAGTCTGGAGTGGGGTTTGCTAGCACAGATTATGTCATCTAGTTTGGGTAATGAAATATCTCCTAGAAAATAACCAAGCTTAGAGAGTACCAAGGATCCCTTATTTCAACCAGGAGCTACAGATATTTTAAACTCAGTCTATAAAGTATACTGTAAGCTACATTAAAAGTGAAGTTTAAACCCAGGAGTGTATTTTCTTTCCCTTGTCAATGCCAAAAATAAACGGTGTCACAAAATAATATTGCACCAGACAGAATTCAACAGTAAGTTCTACAAACAACCAGAAGGAGGAAAAATCAATTTTCCTTCTTTTTTACTTCCCACTGACCAGAATTAAATTGTTCAGAGCCTATCAAAAACACCAATGAGTTATCTCATTGTCTTCCACCAGGTAGCCTTGGTCAAATAGCCACACTGTTTACCAGGTGGAAAGCTACCTGTTACTAATAATTTCCAGGAAGTTTCTTCTCTCCTTCTCCTTCTCCTTCTCCTCTTCCTGAAGCTTTGAGCCCATATATTTTATTTATTGATTAGGGTTAATTTTAGTTTTAAAAGTAAGATGAAACTGACCATGTGAGCCTGCATCTTCTCATTTTACCAGACAACAGTATTTATATCTGCACTTCAATTCCTAAGTTATATTTATTTTTTTATTTTATTTTAATCCCATTTATATCCCGCCCTTCTCTGAAGACTCAGGGCGGCTTACAATATTTGAATCTAAACTATTGCGTTGGACTGACATATATATCATGATATTATGTATATATGGGCAGGAGCACACCTATATAATCTGAGTAGCTTAAGTAAAATTTTACCAAAAATCTAATTTAGGTATGAATATACGGTGGAATCAGAATAAGATCAGATCATTATAAAATGACCAGCATGATCAAGTCAACATAACCTTTCCCCCCCAAAAATGAAATGAATCAGTAGCTCATAACAAAACTGTTTGAAACTGGGGAAAGATGAAATTTAAATCAGCATTAGTGAACAGGATTATTTGGTAATAAAAGGAAGAGATTTTTCCTTCTCCTTAAATATAACTTCTTTTTTCTGTAATTAGAATCCAAAATGTGTTCTTAATTATTAAATAATAATACCTGATTAATGAAATTCAAGATAAATTTTAATTCCAGGAGCTGAGAAAGTTTTCTTATCAGAGTTTAAGAGGAAAAGGGGATTTGTCATACCCATATATTGGATTATATTTTTTTTTATTGAAAAGTTTTGCAAACAATCAGTATTGGATTACATTTTAATTGTGGACCTGCTATTAAGAATTTCTCAGTTTACTGCAAAAATAGTTGGTTAAACAAGGAATTTTATTTGCTACTTTTTCAGTGGTCTAACTGCTTGTTAAGTGTTACCATCTGCCTGCAATTAGTGCAGGTTCAAATCCCACCAGGCTCAAGG
>JANHFR010004374.1:35347-56795 GCA_032468015.1 Mimophis mahfalensis
TTAGCTCTCCCCCCTCCTCTTCGCCCGGGGAGGGGGTTTAAATGCCAGAAAACCGCCGATCTCCGCGGTTTCTGGCAGACAGCCGGCAGTCGTTCGGCCGCGCGAAAAAAAACGCGGCCATCGGGATCACAAGCTCGCCGGAAGTCTAGTTCTATATTCTTAACAGTCCAGCCAGGACCAAGTATTTACATCCTCAAATCAAGTGCAACCAGTCAGATCTAACTTGCTGTATTGCTCTCACCTGCAGATCATATTAATTCAAATTAGTCTCATTGGAAAATCAATGGAATTAGTGGCAGACGTAATGGTGGGGAAGATTCCCCCCACAACTTAATGGGAAACAGTATTCAACTAACACCGATGATTTATTACAAGAGCAAAATTAACAAAATCTTTGTCTTATAATAAAATCACACTAACTATTGTAACAGATCAATGCAAAAGGGTATCTTACAAATCGTTGGGATAGAGAGATGGAGTTCTTTAACAAGACTATTACAGCATCCGTACTCTCTGAAAAGTCAGTGTGTGTCAACCCTAGAGCAGAGTAAGAAACAGACACCATGTAGACCTAAACTTATTGCTCTTAGGACAGTTATACTGTAGTTAGAGAACCTTGCAAATCTGAATGTGCTTCTCTTTCTCCCTTTTATCTCCACAGTCTTGGCCTGGACTTATGCCTTATTTATCTGATACATGTCAATTATGTGATCTTTCCTCTGCCCTCCTTTATACTCACTACAGCCATTGCTGCTTCAAAAAGCTTTCTTTCTCTCTTCCTATCCCCTCTTCCCCCACCTCTACTCCCTCTTGCATGTAGATAAAATAGCTGAGATGACAGAAAAGTAAAGAGGCTTCGGAGGATTTTAAAACTTTCAAGGCAGGTCTTTCTGAAACATCCCTTTGAAATACTTTAAACAACTGTACTGTTAAAGTATAAAGCAAGCATTATGTAGTAGAAAGCAATCATCATGTGTTCAACAAACTAAAGCTTAGAAATTTTGGCTTAACACTGTTATAAATCTTATCATGTTATCATACGTCAACTACTATTTGCAATGTCATCTTAGTTGTACCATTTTTCTGATATTCAAAATGGCACTTTGAAAGTCTAGTAGGTCTCCTTTTAGACTAGATCTAAACAATGCTTAACAATGTGTTTTTAGGGGAATTACAAATAATTCCTGACTTAGGGCCAGACTGTTCAAAATTATGAAGGTGCTGTAAAAAGTGAGTTATGACCAATTCTTCCTCTTACAACCACCACAGCATCCTTGTAATCACGTGATCAAAATTCAGGTGCTTGGCAACTGGCATATATTCATGAGAGCTGCAGTTTCCCAAAGTCACATGATCATCATTTATGATCGTCACAGAGGGCTTCCAACAAGCTAAGTCAATGGGAGAAGCCAGATTTACTTAACAATCATGTAATTCTCTAAAAACCATACCAAAAAAAAAGTCATAACATTGTGAACAATTGTTTTAACAACTGCACTGCTTAGTGAAAGAAGTTTTGGGGCCAATTGTGGTCGTAAGTCAAGGACTATAACATTTAAAAATATTTACACAGATTTGTTTCCAAAACTGGAAAATTGTTTGTAACCTTTGTTCTAGGTAAATGTTTAGGCAAGCAATCAGATTGTTTAGTACCTGTCAGATTACATCCGTATACATGGCTAACCTTATTGTACATAAATCAGTAACTCCTGTTGCCTTATTCTGAAGCTGATTAATTCTTATTTGTAAAATATAACCATTTGGGCTGATTATTTTATGTAACACGAAAACAAGAAGCACCATGGAGATAATACACCTTGTTTGTACTTTGGTTTAACCTGAGTATTATCAACATGATTAAAAGACTTGTGTGGACTTTTACTCTAAATTGCACTTTTCTATGAAGCTTTTTTTTAATGGCTTCTACTGGTCTAAAAAGGGCACTTCAAACTTCTATTGATCAGAATAATTAAATATTATTGAATATTAAATAAAGGGTCTGATCTTTTCTAAGATGACATTTAATTGGAAATGACAAATAGATGTATTTCAATCCAACATTTAGGATTAAATGTACATTTAAGATTAAAGCAAGCTAGAGCAAGTTAGCTTTATAAACATCTGGAAGATTACTTTTTCAAGTTCAAGAATAAAATATTCAAATTAAAGATGTAGGTAAGAATATTTAATGCAGCAGAGCTACTATTTAGGTCTACTATGTTTCTTTTTCAATTAGGTATTCAAGGCAAAAATAACCAGGTCTACTGTGTTTCTTTTTCAATTAGGGATTCAAGGCAAAAATAACCATCAGTTGCTGAATGACTGCCAGGTACATTTTTACAAGGGTTTTGGCTCATTAAAGATGGCTTAGGCTCCATTTTTAGAATATTATTTGCAGCTCCTCATATGTTTAATACAATTTGCAGTCTATCATGGGGAATATGTAACGCTTGAGCTTGCATCTGTATAGGGTTTATATTTTCAAACAACCTAGAACTAAAAGAAAAAATATGGTAATATAGGTTCTCCCTTGAGCTATTTTCACTGGTATTTCATATAGCAGAATGCATTTTCAGACATTACATGTGGAATTTTGTGTAAAACTCCAAAAATGATTCAAGTGTGATTTCTAATGATCTCAGGGTGAGTTTTGTGGTTTATGTCATTGTTTACATTTTTTTTTAGCTATAAAACAGCAATGCAGAGTCTGCAAAGAGCCTTGAGTCCAGGGTTTTCATTTTTTATTATTTTGTCACAAGTATCAAAATATTCCATTTTATGAGTACATAGGTCCTTGGGCATCATTGTTAAAAGATCTATGTTGAAGAGTCAGCAGGAAACAATATACCTAAATAAAATTAATTATAAAAATTTTCCTTTAAAATACTACTAGAAATTGTAAATATTTGTGGTGACAATTAGAAACACTGACCAGATTGACTTCTGGGAAGGGACAATAAAGATTAGTAACATTCATTACATTTAAAAACACTGAAAATCACTTACCTCTAACTAGAATTCTTTCAAGGTAGTATCCTCCATAGATCCTCTATTTTGGATAGTGACGTCTGTGGCAAGTCCCCTCAGAAATACACTAGCAAGATCAAAAGAGCTTTACATTCCCTTCCATAAGCCCTATTAGCGCATGTATCGATCCCAATATGATTATTTTGTTCTGAGTCAAATTCTTATTTACCCTTTTTAATGGAGAAATGGAGGATACTACCTTCAGAGAATTCCATTTAGAAACAAGTGACTTTTCTTTTCTCCAAAAGAAAGTATCCTCCATAGTTCCCCAATACTGAAAACTACAACTAAAATATTTTTCTAAATAGAGGATCAGTTTTGCAATCTAATGTAGGAAAAATCTAGTATTTCAGATGGATAGATCATTAAGACAGTAGGTAAGGCAGCACATAATATTGAGTCTCCCGTTTGGATAATTGAAGGAAAATATACAACGCTGTCCAAACTGAACAATACAGGTACTCAACTTATAACCACAATTGGGACTGGAATTTCTGTCACTAAGCAATGCAGTCATAAAGGGTGATGTGACCACTGTGCTTAGTAATAGAAATCCCAGTACTCTGGTTGCCATCATTAACTGAGAATTGTGGGTCATTTAAGTGAGTACCCACCCCAATCCAAGCTATTATGGGCTTGGTTCCTCCAGTCCTGAGCCTTGGTAAATGCCTCCTCTTCAAATCCTGCCACCTGCCTATCTCCCCCATCTCTGTCCCTTTGGCTACCCTACTCCCTGACTTACAGGGCAGCAAGCAGAAAAGCCCCAGCTGATCTTAGACATCTTCTTGCTCCTGATTCCAAAAAGGTATGACCAGCCTGACCCTTCATGAGGGAACTGTTGACCACTTGAGACTATTTTCCCCAGGTCCAGGAGGAAACAGCCATGTGCAACTTTGTACATCCAGCAGCTGCCTTACAAAGGGCCAAGTCAGACATGCTTGGTTAGCAGGGGCAGCAAGAAGATGGTGAAGGCTGGCTAGGGCAGCAAGGGCTGAAGACTTTAAGGAACCAAAAGGTGGGGAGAAAGTAGATGGCTCCTATGATTGCAACTGCCAAGCACCCAAAATTTGATCTCATGCAGAGGTGCTGCAGTGGCCATAACTTCAGGGACTTATTTTAAGTTCTTTCATTCAGCACCATAAAAACTTCAAATAGTCATAAGTCAAAAACTATCTGTAAGGTATTTGATATTAGGCAATTTTTCCTTAGTTAGAATATATTTGGGGGGGAGGAGAGAATCTTATGTTATTTATATGCAAAACTGCTTCTTTGTCAAGGTACCAGCCCTTAATATTTTACCGATAGAAAGACAACACAGACACAGCGCTTTATCCAACCAGCTCCCATTATCCAAGAGTATTTTTCATTTAAAAACAAGAAACTAATCAGAATATTCATATTCTGTTTACAAGAGACATTGTATAGTGATGCTATATACATAAAAATGTAGTATCTGCTATTTTGCTAAGTTGCATAGCATATCAAACTTAACAAAGCATAAAGGTTTCTACAAACTGTTCATTTAAAATCAGAAAGATTATCACACTCCACTGGCTATCTTGAAACTGATTAGCTAGTAAAGATTATTTCAAGGTGACCTTGGCTTCTGGTATTATTGTGTCATGTCACTGTCTTGGCAACAGTACAGAAATGATTGCCTTTGTCTTCTTCAAGGATATTTCTTCAACTTCCTGTCTAGCATACAAGTTTGCTATCTCTTGGTGGTCTGGCATGGAATGTGCCTTTGTGAATCTCCCAGGGCACATCCATTAGGGTAGAATAGTTTAGGTTTAGCTTGGCAAAATTCTATCTAAATGGTGTGTGCAAATAAAGAACTGAACTCTGGCTGGATTGTTTTACATCATTTTTTTGGCTTGGCCTAACAATCTCTTTAAAATAGCAACTTTATTGTAAAATACCTATAGCTCTGTCTAAATGTTCAAGATGAGCAAAAGTGGGCTAGGAGCAGAAGCTTAATTTGGCAAGAAGTTAGCATTTGTTTGGAATGAAATTCTTGGGGAAAAATCTGGGCAACACCAACCTACTAGAATATGCTATTATTCATATGTTAGCATCTATATCTGTATATACCTATCTTGTATCTTAACTGAGATTATAAAATATACATTCTTCTTGGGGTTTTTTTGTTTTAAAGCAACTGGAAGACCAGACAACCAAAGAAATTCTGGGTTTATAGAATGTTCAATAGGCTACACCCCAATAGCTAAGAAGCTGAGCTTGTCGATCAGAAAGGTCGGCAGTTCAGCAGTTCAAATCCAAAGTGCTGTGTAATAGAGTGAGCTTCCGTTATTTGTCCCAACTTCTGCCAACCTAGGAGTTTGAAAGCAAGTAGAAAAATAGTGGTGGGAAGATAACAGTGTTCTGTGCGCCTTTGGTGTGTAGTCATGCCAGCCACATGACCACGGTGACATCTTTGGACAGCGCTGGCTCTTCAGCTTTGAAACCGAGATGAGCACTGCCCCCTAGAGTTGGGAATGACTAGCACATATGTGCAAGGGGAACCTTTATCTTTACCTTTAGGTTACACCACTGAAATCAGTGTAATCATTTTAAATAATTCCTTTGTTTTTAAAGCTGTCTATAAAACCTTGTTTTGAAACCTGAACCATACAAACTCTATTGGTAAAAAAAAAATCAAATAAATTTAAGTTATACATGATAAAAAGCATCAATTTAGGGATATCATTAAAAATGTACAATTAAGAAAGGCAGATAGAGAAGCATGCCAGCTCTCTTGCAAAAAAAGCCAGCTAATAAATTTGGGCCAATCACTCTTTCTAGGAAAAGTGGAATGCCAAAGTTCTGAAAATATTGACAGAAAACTATGAATGTGGCTATGTTTTCGACAGGAATTAGGGTTGATACAAAGAACCATGACATTTTTTTTTTTAAATCCACCCTTTGTTGCTTGCATAGTGTCATGATGGGAAGAGAGTTAGGAAAACTGGAGTGATCAGCATATCTATCTTCAATTCAAAGTAATCCTTCCTGTCTCACATTAGTCAATGGAACCAGAGTCGCCCTTATAAACAGATAATCACTGGTTATCCCACTCTAAGCATCCTAAATAAAGCAAGATTGCTAGTATGAGAGATTGCAGAGAACTAGGTAGTGCTCAATTACTGATCTGGCAATATGGGTCCAGTCAGAGATACAAGTACCACAGAAGTTGGTCTCAAAGTGCATGCATAATCGTTTATTGGGACTTTAGGGAATATTCCAGAGGCATCTTAATACTGTCAACTTAAAGTTCTCCTTCCCCTGTCCAACCAATCTGGAATTCCATATAGGAATTCCTTTCCTATCTGGGAATTATAATTAATTATTTATTCCATTAATTATTGGAATTAATTATTCTGAAACTATTGGTAAATATTACAGCAAATAGGAATTCCTTTCCTAATTGCTGTAATATTTACCAACTTTCAGAATTAATTCACTTAAAGCCCATATTATGTTTCAAAAGTATGCTTTTCTACAAGAAACGCAAAGCATGTGTTGTTTTATTACATCTGCAATGTTAAGATTTCACATGTTAACTTGACTGCTTTTCCTTTTCCCAAACATGCACTAGTAGGACTCAGTGAAGGGTCTTCTAAAGCTTGCTAGCTGGACTACTGCACAAAGACGGACAACCCAAGATGGAGTTTCTAGGCTGATGCTTACCTTTAAAGAAGCGACAGTACTGTGGCATTATTACATAGAAAGACGCAGTAGCATTCAGTTTAACATACACACCACACTAGCAAAGGCCTGATTGGCGCCATAAGGTCGAATAACCAATGGAATATCCAGGTAAGTATCAATTCTCCAGCTCTCATAGCCACATTCCAGGCATCTTACATAGTCCTTCAGCTTGCCTTGGTAGAGCTGATTTATGAGGTCAGCCTGCATTTGAGGAAAAAACATTTCAATATTCCAAAACTAAATTTGTTTACCTTTATGAAGCATTATTTCCTGAAGAATTTTCCTGAAGAATTTAAATCTAGCTGGCTTACATATTCTAAACTGCAAAAGAGTATTTTACAACAGTAGTTCAAGATATATATTCTACATTCTGCCTTTCTTCTTAAGCTTATTAATACCATTGTTTAAACTAACTAACTAAATAACAGAATATATTTAAAATTCATTGTTATTGCTCTGGCTATTCATTATGCCATCCTATCTTCAGTTACTTTTTAAAGTGAAAATAGAATTGAATTTCAATTCATGGCAGATATTTATGGTTTTCACATTTTAAGTCTTTTTTATAGCCATGTTAATATATAAAATGATTTTAATATTCTTTTTGTTATGCAGATATATTTAATCAAATATATACATTTCAAAATGTGTTTTTTTTATACATTCTTTAACTGGACAAGAATCAACAGACAATTAGTAAAGATTGATGTAATGGATATATACAAGAAAGGGAAAAGCAGGAGTCATGTGATACAGATTCAATGCTGAGTTGCCACAAGGAATCTAGGCCCATCTCCAGTCAGTTTTTCAGTACTGTTTAACTTTGAATGATAGCTAAACAAATGGTTGCATGTCAAGGACTACCTGTATTCAGATTTCATTAATATAAAGGACTCACAAGTAACAGCATTTTAAGAAACTTCTGTGTAGTAACTAAATATCAGTCTACTGACTGGTTTAGACACCCTTAAATAAAGAGCAGAGACGTCTTTGTGCAAGGGGACCATATTATGATTAAGATGAGGCAGAAGATATTGTAGGAGATATTGCAAGATCTCTTTGGACAACAGCTATGGCACTATTTTGCATTTGTAGAAGGGTAAATATGTTAAATAGAAATCATCTATTTGAAGCACAATATGATGGACAGAGTGCTGGATAGCCTAAGCCACCAGACTTTTCTGTGAGCAATATCACAACTGAATTGAATTGCCCATTAGTGCTCAATCTGAGTAATGTTATCAATTGTTTCCTCCAGTAACAATGCTTGCTTTCACATCAGAGTATTGAGACTGCTCTTTTTCGAAAACTGATGGTAATGGTAACAATCAGTATATATAGGGATGGGGGTCGTTTCTGGTTATTTATTACTTATTAGTTATTACTAAGACTGCATTACTATTACTCTTCTCATCCTTCCCAGCACCTATCTTTTTTTATTATGACTATACTAGGTTGCTTGTATCTTTAATAGCTATATTATTTTTATTTGTATGATTTGATTGCTTATTAGTAACCTATAACTATCACTGTTGTATCTTATGTTTCTTACGACTATGAATGTATTTTATGTTATTTTTCTTCTTATGTACACTGAGAGCATACACACCAAAGACAAATTCTTTGTGTGTCCAATAACACTTGGCCAATAAAAGAATTCTATTCTATTCTACTACTTTCTATTCTTTCTTTCTTTCTTTCTATTCTATTCTCTATACAGAAGTACTACAAGATTCACAGAAACAAGTTTGGAAGCAGCAAGTTGCAGCTTTTGGCAAAAACAAGTAAAAAGGAATAAGTTCTTTTTATATATTTTATATATTTTTTACAAGATAGACTGAATTTCAAAGGTTGTGAGGGAGAAAAAAAAGATAAGCTCAAAAGAATTAGGATGGCTCCTGAGTAAAGGAGATTTTACCAGGAGACTCCAACTTGAAGAAAGGAAGTAAGACACAAATTCCAGAAGGATCACATAACTCTTGCTTGAAAGAGACTACAATCCACTTAAAGATGCCTTCCAGAGTATTATATTGCAAAATAATGACATTTCACATAAAATGCATACAGAATGAATTCCTCAAATTTCAACAATTCTGAATAAAACAACGCACAATTTTTCCATTTCATCCTAGTGTTTAAATCTAGGATAAGTATAATACTGTTTTATTAACTTTTCTAATTATTTGTTATTTCTTATCTCATTACAAGAACCACCCCCAAAATATTATACCTGCTCCGTTTGTTTCCATTTTTGTTCCAAAGCATCAAACATGACTCTACAGAGTTCCTGCACATCATGCTGCTGCCATGCTATTATAAAATAAAAGTGATCTTATTTAATTAATACAGGCATACATCCCATCACAGCAGTCCGTTAGCCCAGTTACAAAAGCACATTCCACTAAATTTATTTTACTGATAGTTTTAGAACTGAAATTTCCCTAGCTTTCTCATTTTGCCCGACCTCATAATTATTTTCAAACATTTTAACCCCCCCGCCCCTAAAATACAGGTATTCATAACTGTAGTTTAATATCTTTGTCATGATATACTGAACTTTAAGTAAATAATAGAATTAATAAATTAGGCCATCAGCTTTGCTTAGTGAAGGAAAACATACTAAACCATCTTCAAAGAAATGTCTTCCAACCTGCTTGAAGAAAGTCCATCTTGATTGGACTAAAAATTGGTCTATTTTTGGACGGTTCTTACTATCAAGGGATTTTTTTCTAATATTAAACTGTAAATTGTCTTCCTACACTTTTATTATTCTGATACTGCGAACTGAGAATTTTGGTTAATGGTTTGTAATAAGGTTATTCAACTTTATTAAATTGGTCAAATCTCAACAGCTATGTACATAAGTATAAATGCAAAAGCCAATTTTAAGTGACTGACATCCTTACTTTTTGAATGATGTTAATCGGAGATATTTGAGATATAATAGCATGTCATAACTGTGGCTTTTTTCTTTCTCCACTTATACAGGAATGCTAAGGGATTGTCCAATATGTGACCAAATAGGAGTCATGCATATCCTGACCAAGTACATAACTGATAATTAGGACACAAGACTATGTCAGTCAATATATGTCCTAATATAACTGTAATTTAACCAAATATTTGGTTATCATTACCCTCACTACTATCCCATCCAAAGCTTCGGGTAACATCTGTAGTTTCAATTGCTCTCTTTTTGCTGGTCTGCAATAAAACAAACAATCTTTGAAGTTGGTAAGGGATGCTTGTCACTGGATCTTCTTCAGAGTCTTCAAATTCCCATCTATTAAAAAAAATGAACAAACATTAGTATCAACAGACAAAATAAAGTATTTTAGAGCACCCTGTTGAAAATGAAATCTTCCTAACATTCATTTGTAGTAAAAAGCGATATCTGAAAGTTGATATGGAAATATTTCTTCAAGATTCAATTTTTTAAAAAAAAGCTAAATATATGATCTTTACAGCCTGATATTAAAACTTTTTAGAAGCGATAACTCCCATGCTTGAATATTCAAGTATTCCATAATCAGAACATTTTCTAGTATAAATACTATGACATGTCATCATTCGTCAAATCATACTGAACTCTTAGAGATATTCTTGCAAAGGTTAACACTATTTTCATTCCCAAATGTGCTTTTTTCAAAAAAACAACTTTGGAAAAACAAAGTCCAGTTGCCTTTTAAAAAAGCACCTTTAGAAAAGCCATGACCTAGATGACAGAGGATCTCCATAGACATACCTCCATACTATACATATATTACAAAATATAGCTACATAACCATACAGTGGATAACAAGAAAGAACCCACCCCAATTTTAATTGTACTATAGAGGAAATATTTACAATAGGACTACAGATAATCCTTTAAAATCCTTTTATAACAACCAAGAAAGATTTTAGTTTTTATAATTATTTGTTATGAACCATTGGTATTATTTCTCTGCAATTCTAAACTCTACTATGAATCCATATTTAAGCTTAAGGGGAAAAAAAGACTGCAGGGGAAGTCTCCTTATCAAACACTGCATCTGTCCTGCAACTAATGACGTATCAAATAGTTTCACAAGTATGTTCCAGGAAATCCTGGCCTTGAAAATGATATTATGTCATACTCTGCTTTAAAGAGTATTAAATTGAGAAGTATATCTACTCAACAACAGTAGTCAATGTTAGAACACTGACTAGCAAACAACTATGTAAATAGGTGAAATAATTTGTTAATTGCAGCAGTCTCTCAGGTGTTTAGAAAGACCTTCATAACCCAAGAAAAGGCAATAACAAAATTAATGAAATCCATCTACTTACCTATATAATGCATTTCTAAATTCAGGAGTCATATAAAGAGTTTGTAGAAGACTGTTCAAATAACAGGTCATTGCCTGATTTACTAGACCCACATATCCTAAAAAATAGTATAATGTTAGTAATAATCCTCATCTTAAAAAAGAATAAGACTAAGATTTAACAGGAATTAATATTACATTATTGGGGATATTTATTATTATTTCTATTGCAAATTTTCAAAATCAAAATTTTTGCTAATAATATCTACTCAGAACAATAGTATTCAGCTTTATTGGATATTCAAAAAACACATTTCTTCAGAATTCTGAAATACATACTGGTAGTAAAAACATGGCTTAAACAGGACTTCTGAATAAACTACAATACTGGGTTAGCATAACATATTAAACACTTGTAATTTAGCATAGTGTGACGTATCAGTTCAATGCTAATTATTTATCTTTATTTGCCCCACAAACAACAACTTAGAAAAAATACTAGTTACTACTGGTAGCAAATTTCATTTTTTCTTAGTATATTGCATTTTTAGAGCATACGTTATTAGAATCTAATTATCAGATTCACAACAGTAAAGGTGAACTGTGTAGGGGAGTATGAAAATGGATTTCTTCTAAGTAAGAACCATTACCCTATTAGTTAAATATTGAAAAATTATTTTGGGCTCAATTGTTCTTACCAGAAATAAACACCTGCATTTCATTAAATGGAACAAAATGAAAGCTTTACCTATGACAAAGCGTGAGGGGGTTTTCTTGTTTAATAATAATAAAAAGTCCTTAGTAGTTACAATAAGGATTAGGTGTTTAGAAGTAAAAGTCAGTGATCTTAAAGCAAATCACAAGGTTGTTAAGCAAATCCAATCAGCAAAAATTGCTGGAAACTGGCAAATTGCAAATCATGGTCACGTGACTGTGGAGCATTGTAATCAGTTGTAAATGCAAGCTGGTTGTGAAGCACTCAAAATGCAATCATGTGATTACGTGGTGGTGATGATCCAGTGGCGAGTAGATATTAACTTCTTAAAAGCCTGTCGTAGCTTTAAATGGTCATTAAATCAAAGATTACCTATAACAATCTGTAGGAAGAAAAAAATAAACCAGATCCCTACCTAGGACTTATTTTGTCACCTCTCCTTATGCATCTGCAATATTCTTGACAGCAACTATAGTATTACCAGTTCTGCAACCCTTGTTCCTCATTCAAAATCTTACATGAAGAGTGGGAAGTTCTCCCCCACTTAAAATTGTTTTAAGACAATATTATAAGTTGTTTTAAGGCAGTATTATAATATTGCTATACCCAGTGGAAAAGGATAAAAGACATCTCCATACCTGTTTCTGATTTGCTCAGAATTGATGAATAAGAGTAATTCTGACTGACATAATCGCTGGAACAGCCAACTGAACCTTCTCTTGGTAGAGGACCTATAAATCTATCAGAATTGTGGTCATCTGACCCACCAGACTCCTCCTAAAAAAGTGGACACATTTATTAATGTATCTTTCACGTTTATAATTAACCAATGAAAAATAGCCTATTAAAGAAAGTCCATGTTCTCACAAGACATTTCACAACAGGAATCTCATCCTTGACATTACAGGTAATTTCAAACAAAGACACAAACAAAAAAAGGAAATGAGTTACAGAAACAGATGGGGAATTGAGTGTAGAGTGAATCTAAGTAAGAACTGCAAGAACTGCCTACACTACTTTTCCTATCTATAGAACTTTTAGTACATGAGATCAAACTTTTTGGTATTTTTTAAATAGAGTGATTAAGCTTAATATTTCAAGAGCCAAAACAGGTACCATGAGAGTGCCAACAGAATTGCACATTCTTGGTCTAGCTCTTTAGATTGTGCCTAAAATGCAGTACACAGCCAATAACAATAGCACTTAGACTTATATACCACTTTATAGTGCTTTACAGTGGTTTTACAGAGTCAGCATATTGGTCCCAACAATCTGGGTCCTCATTTTACCCACCTCGGAAGGATGGAAGGCTGAGTCAACCTTGAGCCTGGTGGGATCTGACCTGCCAAAGTGCAGGCAACCAACAGTCAGCAGAAGTGGCCTGCAGTACGGCATTCTAAGCACAGTGCAATGGAGGCTCTCTCAAAGTGTACAAAACATTGCAATTCTTGAATATCCCAACCCTGGAAACTTCTGTTTCAAGATCAGAACAAGCAGCTCCTATTTAATGAGTTCAATCTGAAGTCATCATATTATGCTGTTCCAACTGTATTAGAATATCTGCTCTGCAGTGCATTTTTGAGAACCAGATTGGTTTTGTTTCTTAGAAAGGATTTACTTAGTGACTATGGGTACTTGCAGGAACATCTGCTGCCAGCGTCAACTTCCCATCGCTCTGTGCGCTCCCACAGACAGGGCCTCCTCAGGGTGCCGTCAGCTAGACAATGTCGGCTGGCAACCCCCAGGGAGAGAGCCTTCTCTGTGGGTGCACCTGCCCTTTGGAATCAACTGCCCCTGGAGCTCCGGTTGGCCCCTGATCTCCGGTCCTTCCATCATGACCTGAAAACCTGGCTTTTTCAACTGGCCGACCTGGACTGATGGGGTGCTTTTATTAATTTATCTTTAATTATTATTGGTATAATTATTTAATAGCTTTTTAACTTTTATATTACATGTTTTTGTTGTTGTGAGCCACCCTGAGTCCTTCGGGAGATAGGGCGGCATAAAAAATCCCAGTAAACTAAACTAAAATCAAAGATAAGCATTAGAACACTCAAAACAAAAAGAAAAAAATCGTATCATGTGATAAAACATAGAAACAGCAAATTAATATGTTGTTACCAATACCACTTGAGGCTGTTCTCCATCTTTATCGGTCAAATGCAGAAAATTCTTTTTTCCAGGCTCAAAACCAGCATCAACAACAGATTTATCACTCAAATGATCCAGTGGTGTCTACAGTAAATCAAATAAAATATTCATTTAACAGAATTGTTATACATTTTCCAAATCCAGGCATAACAAGAATACCTGCATATTTCCTTTAACTCTATAGAACAGTGTTTCTCAACCTTGGCTGTTTGATGATGTGTGGACTTCAATTCCCAGAATTCCCCAGCCAGCAATGGGAGTTGAAGTTCACACATCTTCAAACTGCCAAGGTTGAGAATCACTGCTATAGAAGTAATATAAATACACTGAAATATCACTGTCAATTAACACATTTTCTTTATGTTGAGCATAAGTGAGATGGGTAAGAAAACGTTTTTCTTAAAAAGAAATTTCATATTTCTCAAGATCCTGCCAAAATTTAATAACAACTTAAACGTTTGTTCCAATATATAATGCTTGCAATTTAATTTACAATGATTATTTAATAAATCTCCTAATAACATACTAGAACTTAAATACTAAAAATAAATATCACAGGTATAAAAAGTGAAGTATGTAAAGGTCCAAGACCTTTAATGAGAAGATAAAGGAATAAAACTATAGGTCAGAGCATTTAACTCATCAATTTCTAATTATTTTATGCTTTAACTGTGAACACTGATTAAAAACAGAAAGATAAAAATAAATGAATACCTAAATCCTTATTTAAAATTCATAAAATATGTTGCAGGCTTTATACTATATAACAGACTGACTGACTCAGGGTATGCAACAGCTGAATTTAAGAAGATAATTGGCAGAAACCCATTTTAAATAGAGTTTATTGACTACTTTTTAATGACTTGATAAAAAAAAAATTTCTAACGAACAGTACCGTTTGTTTCTTCACTCCACACTAATAAGGATTATTAAACTTCAGTTGTGTTTATACCCACATTAATACAAAGCATTATGCTTTTAAGATATCAGAAAATCTTTAATCAGGTGTTGCTATCTTCAGAAAACAGTAAATGAGAAAATAAAAATAAATTAAAGAAATAATTGAAAATAGATAAATATTTTATCTGTTATTTTTATATATTATTTTATGAAAAATTGCATTAAAATATTTTCCACATCACATCCAACCAGAGAAAATAAAAGAAGGTAGTCTTGAACAAAAAAAGGATTATTAAGGGAAAACAAGTCAGTGTCAATATACAAAATACCATGAAAATGAACAAAAATTTTGTACATCAGCCATTTAAATGTATTCTATTAAAATGCCTAAAACTAGTAGATATTTGTTTTTACCGTATTAGCAACATTGACTCCATTTCCCCAAATTAAATCAAATGTTCCATTAACGTAGCCCACTTTCGAGGCTATATCTTCAAATAGTTTTTTTACTGATGTGGAAGCTGGCAAATTCAATGTGATGCGCTCATTCACTGTCTTAGCATTGGTAGTATCTTGTATTATACAAAGCACTCTAAGTTCATCAGCAGCATTTTCAATCTGAAATGAAAGGAATAGATTACAAAAGTATGCTCCATTTTAGAAAGTCATTTCTCTTAACTATGCAATTTCAGTTTTTAACACAGACCGAACACTGTAATTTAAGAAATTTAAACAAAATAATATGAACAATTTTCAAAAATAGAAGAACATCAACAGGTTCCCTTGAATTTGGTCCTAGCTGTTCTTGTTAAAACTGTATCATCCAAGCTCTACAACTTCAATCAGAATATCTGATAACCAATTTTATATTATCAATTGCTATAAAACCTAAATGATTATTTTCAAAGAGAGGTAGGAAATGCTGACTGGAACAGTATGCAACTGCTTAAATGCTTATTAAACGTATTTCATAGAGTCTGCCTAGCTTACTATCAAAACATATCTAGGTACAAATAAAAATGCAAATGAATTCTTTTATGCAGCTTTTTCCAAGCACAGAATTAGTTTAAGGGAAGCATATACAAATATATTAAGAAGACACAAGACAGAAATCAATGCTGAACAAAGTACAGAGTCATGCCTGCTGGCACGAAGGTCCAAGCATAAACTGAGTTCATGACTATGACATGTTCAAATGTAGCACAGACATTCTATATTAAAACACCATGCTGGATTAAGCTTCTAATTCAAAGAAAGATGTTGCATAAGTTCCAAAAACCATAGCACTTGTGACAGTGGAAAATATTTTGTAACTGCTATGCCCATGTTCTAAAAAACTGTTTTATTAATTATTTAAATTATCTTTAACAAAGCAATGAAATTTTTTAGTTTTGTTAGATTTAGATTAGCAACTGCATTCATGTCTATAAGTTTAAAAAATGCAACCATTCTGGTCCATTTCTTAGTGTAACCACATTCTGAAATAGTGTAAATGAAAGTTGTATTTATTTAATTTATACACCACTCATGTTGTTGTCAAGCAACTCTAAGCATTATCAAAACTTACCAGTATCACAAATCTTTTAACACAAACCAGGCCTGCAGTTTAAATCAATCTAAACACAGCTAGATTTGCTAACTCATTACAGTCCATTAATAGGCTTAATTAAGAGGCACGCGGTGGCTCAGTGGCTAAGACGCTGAGCGTGTCGATTAGAAAGGTTGGCAGTTCAGCTATTCGAATCCCAAGCGCTGAGAAACGGAGTGAGCTCCTGTTACTTGTCCCAGTTTCTGCCAACCTAGCAGTTTGAAAGCAGGTAAAAATGCAAGTAGAAAAATAGGAACCACCTTTGGTGTGAAGGTTTTATAGATAATATCCAATATCTCGAGTTGTGCTTGCTGACAAAATGGCAGCCATAAAGTTGCTACAATAATATAATCTGGTTGTAATGGGTCTTCAAGCAGGCAGATGCATTTTGTACCACATGAAGTTTTTAAGATGTCTTCACAGGCAGTTCATGTAGAAGGAATAGCAAAAATGCAACCGACTGATAACAAGTGCCTAAATGAACATACCTAATTCATCTCATTCCAAGAGTAGTGCATCTCTTGGCCACAACTTCCACCTGCCACTGTAGCAGGAGCTACGAGAAGAAGGGGAGGAGAAACCTTAGGTTGCAGTGGAAACTGACCCGCCCCCCCCATAAAAGTTGATTTGCAATATGGGTGAACTGTGCTGGGATGAGAAAGCGTCTCAATCAACTGCCATTCCATTGTATTGGAATGAGATTTTTCCACATCTAGTCCTTGAAGCCTCTAAACCACCCTGTCAACATTTTTATCTAAGGAGATAATCTACATTTTGATATCTTACATATGTCAATGGATGACTTCTTCCATAAGCTTCATACAGAGGTTAATATAAGGGAGGGGGTGGAACTAGGAGCCCACCACAATGAAATGGCCAATGATTTCATCTTTCATTACGTCTTACCTCCTGCAAAACTGCTCCGTGACCAAGGTGTAGAATCCTGCAGAAAAGAACTTCTAACCCCTAAACAATGCTGACAACTCAGGAGACTACCAATTTTCCACCCAAGCTCAAATCCTAAATTTTGAATGGATCTAAGTACTTTGCATCTGTGTCATTCTGAAGAAAGATCACTTTCTTCAATACCTTTTCTAAAAAGGAAAGATCAGGCAGAAGTTGTTCAAGATGACTGGATGGAGTGGGAGCCTCTTAAGAAGGGAGTACACCACTGCCTCTTTGAAAAATGTTCCATTTGAGAGACATACACCACATCTTCTTGTGTCTTCTCTGGTTGAGCTAGAATGGGCAAGTATCCAACTCACTCAAGGTAGGGTATCCCACTGAGAACCGTATCCATTTCAACAAAACCCAGGTTGTTTTGAATAAGGCTGCTAGGCAATAGCCTGCAGATGTAATAAGGATTGAGTAATAACAATGTTCTTCTGCCCTAACCACCATTGTGTAGGCACAAACCTGGATTTATTTCATGTTCATTTGCATTTGTGTCTTTTCTCTGGCAGCATCATTCTAGGCATTTATTTTGTTGTTTCATATCTAGGAGCTACTCATCTTAGCAAGGAGAAACCCAAGAGCAATGAATGCAGAGACCATTTGGAGGCAATATTATTCAGAGGTTGACCAGGTACATAATCAAGCTGTTTACTAAATCACTGGGAAGTTCCCTAACCCTTCTTGGAGATTCCAAAGAATTTATAAAGAGAACCATTTTAAAAGTGCCTTTTTTCTTGCAGAGATGAATGGTGCTTACAATAAAAATGCTAAATAACTGAAAACAGCATGAAAAATGAATTATTAAAAATCAGAACAGAAAATTGAAAGTGAGAAACCAAAAGGCAAGACATCATATTTTTAGATCCTACAAGAGCTAAACAAGTGTACTTCTAAATAAGTCAAATAATATATCTTCACATTTAGTCTGGACTTGGAAACGAAAACAAACCTAACTTGAGGCTTAACATTCCTATACTCTTTTTTTTTAAAAAAGTAACACACCATCTAGAAAAAAGCCATTTTTGCCTGAAATTGCATGTTGTTTTATAGTGATCAAGTAAGAGGATACAAGATTCTGAGACTCTGATAATGCTACTCAAGTAATTAGAAGATAATCAAAATGGTCAATTTGAAAACAAAGATATTGATACATAAAGAGACTTGTTTCACTTTGGAAAAAAAATGGCCCCTTTCTATTTTGTTCTTTCTGTTTAGGATGAAACTGAATTACACAAAAAACAAGAAGGAATTAAAAATTAAAACATGTACAGTATGTATTAAAAATTGATCCCCATTTCAGAATGGGCAATTTCATGATTATGTTCATTGTCATACTTAATTTTTTTCTAATTTGAAAAGGTATCAACTCTTCAGTAACAGCATCTCATTCCAAGTAGTCTTCATAACAACTCAGTTATGATAGTGATGAAAAAGTAACTTTACAACAACTCCTCACATTTACAACCTTTATAAAGCAAAGCTGAATGAGATCTTAAGCGCAGGCTCAATTTCACTTAGCAAGCACTTTGCTTAATGAAAGAATTGCTACTCCCAGTTTTGATTGTTAAATGAGGACTATCTTTAAAATATTCCAACCATAAAAAAAATGGTACAGAAGAAATTGAAAAAGCTAGTAAGAGAATTGATATTTTACTTTTAAATATATATACAACGTCTACAAGTTTCAAAGTTGAAGTCATACAAATTATCATTTATTAGAATTTTCAAAACCATGCTTTTGATTTTTGTAGATATTAAAATGAAGGCTTAAGAGTTTCACATTAGACACCAAATCATCTTCCACTCTGAGAAATATATTAAAAATTAGTACTTAATGTATTTGCAAACCATTTTATTTACTCATGCAGTGCTAATTTCATGCTATCAAAACTGAACTGTTGTAAACGTTCACTTCAACTGACTACCTGTGAAAATTTCTTCTTCATTTCATCAAATATATTCTGTCTGCATCTCCAAAGCATCTCCTAAGATATATAAACACAAAATAGTATGATTATGCTATCAAATATTTACTTTAAAATTCAGCTTTTAAAGAAGCTAACTTTTAGTCAATATAAAATTCATTTTGTCACACAAATGATTATTTAATATATATAAAAGAAGAATGGTTTAATTCTACAAAGAAGTACATGGGAGTATAATATGGGACTAAAAGACTAGAGACATACAACATTTACGAAAATCAATATACTAAAACGTATCTGTCTAAGTGAAGAAACTGGTATCCCATATGAAGTACTAAACTTCCTAAATACTTATGTATTTTATGTGTCTCCCCAAAATAGGTCAGGAAAATCCCAAAATGTACTATCCACCCTAGTATTCTATACATTTGAAAGTTTGGATAGCTTTCTGAACAATATAGAAATAGTAATTCATTTGTCACCACCATCATAACTGGATAATCACTAAACAAGTCAACTGCTTCAGCAGACCTTCTGGAATAATCTTAAACTCCCTCTGGAACAAAACCAAGTCTACTAACTATCTGGAGTGGACTAATACAGTAACTCCAACCTCCCTGTAAGAACGGATGGGCGACACCAGAGAACTGCAAATTCAGAACCGTGATCTGGCTATGACATGGGAGAAATCAATATCTCCCCCAAATCCTCAACACTCTGCCATTATTTAGACATAAATAAAAGGTCAAATGTATGACCTTTTACACTGGCCATGGATGACTTGCTACAGGCCCATGGCTGTCACCGTGGCCATGACTACCTATAGATGGCAAGGTGAAACCACTCAAGGCCATAAATCTGAGGAACTCCACCACTAACCTGGAGTCAAAGAAATCAAAAAAGGAAGATTGCCACACAACAAGGAAACTGGGAGAATAGCAATAATCCAAATAAACCTTAGAGCCCAACCTAATGATCTGGGTGTAGAGGATGTAGTTATTGAGCCCCTGTCATGGGGGTACTTCGGTGCTCCCATGTGACCCCCTTTTACACGGTCTGCATTGGTTGCCGGTGGTCTTCTGGGTGCGATTCAAGGTTTTGGTTATGATCTTCAAAGCGCTCCATGGCTTAGGACCGAGGTACTTGCGAGACCACCTTCTGCCACCCGTAGCCTCCCACCGACCAGTCCGCTCCCACAGAGCTGGTCTCTTCAGGGTGCCGTCAGCCAAACAGTGTCGGCTGGTGGCCCCCAGGGGGAGGGCCTTCTCTGTGGGGGGACCCACCCTGTAGAATGAGCTCCCCCCGGAACTCCGGATTATCCTGGTCCTCAGGTCCTTCCGCCGTGCCCTGAAAACTTGGCTCTTTGAGCAAGCAGGCCTTGCCTGAAGGATACAAATTTTGGCTGCGTTTTAAATGGTTTGTTCTAAATTTTAAATTTAATTGAATTTCTGGTTTAAGCTAGTTTTTAATATTTGTATTTTATGTCTTTTAATATGTTGTAAGCCGCCCCGAGTCCTGCGAGAGAAGGGCGGCATATAAATTCAATTAATAAGTTAAATAAATAATAATAAATAGGGTCTCATACCCAATAATTTATTGGATAGTCTCCCTGGATGCCTCTCAAGTATTTTGGATGAGCACTCCCATTGCACCATCCCTATCCTGGGGACTCAGCTGATGCCACATCCCAAACACAACAAAGCATATCTCAGAAAAGGGAACCTCTCATTTTGGTCCTATCACTATTCAAGCCATGGTTTGATGACTGTGTTAATGCCAAAAAACCCTCTTGCTAACATTACAGGTTTATTTATCTAATACAGTGGTCCCTCTACTTACGAGCTACTCGACAGACGAATTTTCGAGATACGAGGGGGAAAAGTGGCCCTGCCCTTACTAATTTTTTCGACATCCGAGTGATAAATTGGAAAAAACAAAAAAACAAAAACAAAACGGGGGCATTGCAATGCGTGGGTGGTGGTGGTGTGTGAAGCAGATGCCGCCTGCTCTGCTCCACCCCTCCCAGCCATTGTAAGCAGTTCCAAAGGTCCGACATGGGCAAAAAGAATCGCTATGTTTTGACTTTTTTTTTTTTGCCCATTCTGAAGCTTTGGAAGGGCTCATAATGGCTGGGAGGGGTGTGGAGCAGAGGCTGTCTGCTTTGCTCCACCCCTCCCAGCCATTGTAAGCA
>JANHFR010004379.1:11147-27263 GCA_032468015.1 Mimophis mahfalensis
TCTCTCTCTCTCACACACACACACACACACACACACACACACACACATATATATAAAATATACAATCACCTGTATAATTCATTTATTCTTTCATATTAGATGTGCGAGCTGCTCAATTATTTCTGCGACTGTGAGTTGAAGCACAGAGTGGAAGCTATTGTCTCATTTGCAGATACCTTTGTCTTAAAGTTACAGTATAATCAGAAATACAGATATAATGAACTGATGCAAGCCTTGAATATGTCTGCCGCACTGACTGCCAGGAAGACAAAGGAATTTCGCTCTCCTCCTCAAGAGCAGGTAGATGAAGATCCTTCATCTGTTCTATCAGGAGGTATAGAAAGAGAGAAAAGAGCAAGACCTTCAATAATCTTAAAGTGTAGCATCAATTACAAAGCTCTCTCCCGCATAAAAAAATGGCATAGAAGGAGGTATCTTGCAATATTTCTTTACTATTCAGTAATAGTATCAAATTAGAATAAAGAAAGCCACTGTTTTAAAATTTCAAGCTTTTTTGTAGTTTTCAGTAGAATTTCTGAGAGTTATAAAAGGGGAATATAGGAATCTATATAATTTAGGAATCTAGGAAACTTATTGGCACATTGTATATTGCTAGAGAACGCTATATCCAGAATTACTAGAATGCTGCTTAAACTATCTAGCATTTCTAATGCTGGGCATCCAAATAGAAGGAAATAGAATGAAAACACAATCCAGTGTCTTCCGGAACAGAATTAAAAAGGAAATGGAAGGGACAGGAAAATTATTAGTGGCCTCTCTCAGATGCTGATGACTTTTCATAAAAAGAAAAAAAAAAGTTCCTGTAATGGACTGAAACAAACGGTAAAGTGAAAATCTGAATATCATACAACCCTGGTTCTAATTTTAATATTATAATTTCAGATTAATATGCTGCTGAATTTTCAGTTGGGGGAAGACTGTCCTTGTCCAGTGGAGATTCAGGAAGAGCTATATGAGTTTCATGATAAGCTCCTAGTTCATTGTGGTAGGTATTTATTTTTCTGTGAATTTTTTTGTCTGTTAAAGATTACTACTTAGAGATCTTCCATTGTTATTGCATTTTTATGGGAAACATAATATGGAAAAAATTAAAAATAACATTTTCAATGTAAAAAAAAATAACTAATTTGAATGATCACATATTTTTTTCCTAGCAGTGGATCTCACTGAGCTGGTTTTCAACATTTCTCCTTTTCCCCAGAAAAAAATGAAGTATCCTTTAAATGGAACTGGTTATTATGTGGTTATGTCCATGTAGTTTTCTTGGTAGCAGTATAGATATGGTTTATTACTGCTATTCATTAGGAAGCTATTTTCAGCCATTGGTATTCTCATTGGTGATCTCCCATCAATCTACTGATCAGATCCAATCTGTTTAACATTTTCAAGATTAATTAAGGCCAGTTGGCTACTACCACTTGCTGTTACTCATTAACTTCCCTAACATAATTTAATGTCCATTGACCTGGTGTGGGCTGTAAACTTCAGGAATTTACACTGTACAGCATGATTAAATCCTCATTCAACCATTTGCCTCACCTATCCCATTCATTGATGTTTATTCTGTTCTTTGCAATAAAGTTTCCTGATCCTTTTTTTCATTTTCACTGGCAGCTCTTCCTTGAAAGATTGTGCTTGTTTAATTACTGCATGAAATACATAAAAATGGTTCTCTAATTATTAGAATATTTCAAGTATATTATTTTTCTTGTTCCCAGGTATTCCATTAGATGAAGAAAAAGAAGAGGAAGAAAATATTTCATGGGCTGGAAAACTATATTCTTTGGTATATAAAATAAAAGGAACACAAAAAACAGAAAAGAGAGAGGCAACAGAAGAAGAAGAAAACTATCCTAGTAAGAATTTAAATTCATAGCAGTACTCCTTAAGCTAAATGATAGCTTTGGATGAACTATAACTTTGCAGTTTCTCATGCGTGAAAAGTGCTATCTACCTCACAGGCAAGAGAGATCTAGAATCTAGTCCATCTGGAATTAAAATTATGGAATTAATCGGCTATCCAATCTAGAACAGCATCATGGGTTAAATATGTCATGATTCCATTTTAGGTACAGACTCATGAGAGTCTTAAATTAATTAGATTTAGGTTGATTAAATAATTCTGATCTGCCAATTCACTGATGAAAGGAAGATTTTGACTGGAGAAGGAATGTAGTTAGTTGGTATGGTTTTACTGACATTATTTGTGATGTTATTGTTTAATTTTAGATTTTACCATGGATGTTTAAGTCACCATGTGAGCTAGTTTGAGAGGAGATAATAAAGTTTCTTGATCCCTGTTTTGGATAATAGGAAGAGGAAAGATAAGCTTGTGTATAATTTTTTTTATATAGCAAAAAGAAATATGTTTTGTTTTCTTGATCTGGGGATAGTATTATAATCTCACATAGATTTCTTCTAAGAATTTAACTACTTCCTTTTTCTTTTTTGAACAGACCATTCAAGAGAGTCGTGGTGAACACCTCTTATGTGTGTAGTACATTTTCTGTTGTGATCACATTTCACGGATAGATATTCTTCAGCTTTAGGGTCTTAATTAAAACTGTCTCATTTTAGAGAAAGTTTTGATAAAGAAAAGGAACAGTATGTTCAAAATACATTTGTATTGTCTTTTTGAGAATGTCTACACCACTATTTCTCAACCTCTAGCAACTTTACAATGGGGAGACTTCAACTGCCAGAATTCCCACCATGGGAATTGGAGTCTACTCATCTTAAAGTTGCAGAGAAATGCTGTCCTGGCTATCTCTCTCTTAGGATTGAAAGAATGAAATAGTCTAATCAAAATAGCTTACCCCCTGAAGATATCAAAAATTAGTTCAAAGGGCCTGCCTTTCCACCTCAGTGCTTACCTCAGACTCTAATTGTCCATGTCTGTCTGCAAAGATTGGTATTCTAACCAAATCTAATGAATCATTAAATTCAGGACAAGATGATAGGCACTGTATCTTTCCTTTGAGTTGCTACCCTAATGCTTTTACAATAAGCTTTCAAAACTTCCTGCTGAAAAAGCAATTAAAGCTAGGTCTCCAATGCTTTTTTTTTTTGTAGAAGTCGTTTTGTAGTTTCTTTTAAAGATATGATCTGCTATGACATGGAAGCTTTTCCCCTTAAATTTATATCTCTTTAATATTATGTTTTGAAACCAGGCTCAGCTTTATTTGGTTAGAATGAAAAACTGCGTTTGAACTTTTCTTTAGTTCATTTATAGCTCCAAGTGATCTTACTCCCTCGAGATTCTTTTATAAACCTTCCTACAGGCAGCTCTAACAGCTAGAAAGGAACTTCAGAAGGAGGTCTCTATATAGATATAAAAAAACTCGCATATCCACCATCTTTTGCTTTTATTCTCCCCTGTTCCCCGTTCCCACCCACCCTGGTCACAGTAGCTAGCCCACTGCTTTGCTTGGCAGGTATAATCAAGAGTGTAAACTTTTAGTCTGAGGACAAAACAAGCCTTTCTATTAGGTGGCTTGAGCAGCATCAAATGAAGAATTTACTAGACCAATACATTTATATATTTCCCCAGGTTTTGCTTATCATTTTTTTGTTATAGTCTGAGAAACTCTCCTTTTCCAGTTCACATCAGAAAGGCCAAGGCTACTCCACATTTGAAGCATCTTTGCCAAATGTTGGTCTTGTCTAGTAAACCAAGATAAAAGATTGTCCTTTATCAATTTATTAATTTATCAGTTTATAATTTACTTATGTACAAATGCTTTATGCTGCTTAAGTAAAAATGAATTAAGTGACTTGCAACAGCATACTGCATAGACAGGAATAATTCATTAAGGGAATTTCCTTTTCTTTATGCAACAGTCTGAAAATAATCAATAAGTCACTTTAAGGCATTTAAGATACCTCCTGTCCTGGCTGTAAGTATAGAATTCCATCTTACAATTCTTCCTAGCAATTTATGAATTTGAATCCCACAGTTTCATCTTTTCTCATGCATAGAATGTAGAGGGATTTTTTTTAAAAAATATTTTCATTGAAAATTTTAATAACATTAGTAGAAGACAAGGACTTCCAAGGAGTTGTCTTTCAAATCTGACATTTCTTTAACAGCTTTTGGAAACAATCTATTAATAGAAGCAGACATTACTACTGACATTGTGGCTGCTATATTCTGACCCCGCTCTTCAAAGTATTATATATATTATATATATATATATATTTTCTTATGTTTTTGCGGGTATTTATGTGTATGGCATTATGCTTTAAGCCCTAAACAATCAGGATAAAAAGAGAGAGAGAGAGAGAGAAAAATCCATTTAAGAAAAGCACGTTACCATTTTAAAACAGAAACGGCTACTGCCTTCGACATATGAGCCAGAAGACGGTAAATGAGATTTTACCGAAACGTCGCTACAACTTTAAAAGCACAACTATGAAGACGTGGGAAAATACCCGAACAAAGCATAATGCCATAGATATATATTATTTTGAAGAGCTCTATTAAACTTAAGGTAGATAAATACTTAATTTTTGATGGTGATTTGAAAGTGAGGTTAACACACTCGGTGTTTTTAAAAAAAACCATAGCTGAGAGCTTGATGGCTTCTCTTTGTCTCCCAGAGGTCTCCTCATGAGGAGAAGCTGTCTGAAACATAAGTGGACAGTCTCCTTTTCCAGACAGATTATTTGGAACCTGTGTTTCTTTTTTAATAATGGTTATCATGTCATTTCCACACGTTTTGAGACTCGTTAGTTCACCAGCCTTCACCCTGATGTCCCAGAATATAGAAGGTGTTTTTTTGTTTGTTTGTTTTTAAAGATATCTGGAGTATTTTGCCTCATTTTGTGAAATGGGGAATAAAGTTTCTGGGCACCCCTTGAACTCCTTGGAGTTAAGAATTCAGCTATTGTCTCTTTTAAAATTTCTTTTTCAATGATATCTGTAGGGCAGATGTAATCGAGATACTGTGCAAAATTTTCTTCAACTTTAGATGATAATTCCCATGGGAAGTGCAAAATAATATGGGTCAGGTAGTTGGACATGCACTACACACCATGAAATTAGCCATGTGTGCTTCGTCATGCTTTAGATATTTGAAAACTAGAGGTGGTGTATTCCTGAGGTCCCATGTATGATAGACAGCTGGCTCAATTAACAATGGTTTAAATTTCCCTCAATAGTTTATCTTGCTGTCATAAGTCATACAAAAAAGAGACTTTGCTCTTGTCTGTGTCCCTTTTTTGGGGGGTTTTACATGATCCACCTTTGAAATGATCCACCTTTCTTTCAATTCCTAGTAAAACCTAGTATATCTTTGACCTAAAGTAGGTGAAAATTCCATTTTTTATATGTTAGCTTTTCATTCTCCCATACGGCTCTATAAATCTATGAATTTAATGGCATATATTTTGAGGGGGAAAGAATAATGTGATACTGAAGTGATAGCCAGTGCAAATGATGGCAAATTGGAGTTTGATTTACTGCCATCAGAAGCCAGATATTAGGAAACACGGACGATAGGAGTGTGTGGCTTGAATGTCTGTTGGAATTACATGGTGTGAATTCACATTTCATGAATAGAAGTATCTCCTGTATCAGTAATACAGCCACTTGGGCTCCTTTTATTGCAAAAGGAGTAATCATTGTCTTCGTCCCCCATTCAAGGATATCCACAAGAGGATAAGTGAAGGCAGATAACAACATCTGTACACATTGTTAGCCTGAAAGTGATACAATGTATCTACATAAGGTCATTGTATAATTGGCAGCACTGTGGCTACCAGCTGTTCCCACCCAAGATGAAATTCTAAATCCTAAACTCTTTAAGTAATCATTGCTAATTAAAATTTCAGATTCCTTAATTGCAACAAGCTTTTTGACAAGCTTTTACTGTCAAAATTAGTTTGTATTTTCTATTTTTCTCTATCCTTCCCCTTCTATCACAGTTTCTCTGAAAGAGCTGATATCTCAAACTATGGTTCGCTGGGCACAGGAAGATCAGATTCAAGATCCAGAATTAGTTCGCATTATGTTTAACTTACTTCGAAGGCAGTATGATAGCATTGGTGAGCTGCTGCAAGCATTGAGAAAATCTTATACTATAAGTGCTGCCTCCGTGCAAGACACAATCAACTTATTAGCAGCACTGGGGCAAATTCGTTCACTTCTCAGTGTCAGGATGGGAAAAGAAGAAGAACTGCTGATGATTAATGGTCTAGGGTAAGAAATAAATACTTTAACAGCTTAAAATATAGTTAAGAGCATTAAGCTTTATTGATTCTTAGTTAAGATGTACTCTGCCCATTTTTCAACCTGATAGGTTTTGTTACAAGACTGTTAAGATAGTCATTGGGGCAGGACTTTCCATGGCAAAGGTCCTCCAGGGCTTAAGGTGTAAGGTTAACCTATTAATTAAACCTATTAATGTTATAACAGGCAAGTAACCTCCTTGTTTTTGTATTAAAGTTAGTGCATGCCATCCCATGAAACCTAAAGGATTAAGATTGGAACAGATTTTACCTGCTATGTGATCGTTAAAAGTCAACACTGACTCAAGATACATTATCAATACTACATTTCACAATAGGCCAGAACTATTCACCTGTTTCATTTCTCAAATATTGTGTTTATTTATTTCCTTTTTCCTTATTTCCTTTTAAAACTCACATACACATGTGCAATTTTTTGGAATGAATTTATATGAGTATAGTTTAATCCTCCCTTAGGAGTCCTGATTCTGATTAAAAATGGGAACAAAACAACAAAACAAAACCCAAACCACAACAAACAAAGAGTTTTTAGCTCTTCAACATAATGGAATTCAAGATTAGATTCTAAATTCTTTTTCTCTTTTAACAATCTGATTTATATTGAATGGAATTTATCTGTGCAAACCTTGTCAGTTATTATTGAGCATGACCTAAATTGTCTTTTTTTATTACACTAAACTTGTAATCTCTGTTACCACCTTGGAATCAGAATGTATTCTAATATTCTTTTCTAATACATTTTGAATTGTGGAACTGTTGTAAAATAAATAAAATTACTACCTTTTATTTTTTTCCTCTCTCAATTAGAGATATAATGAACAACAAAGTATTTTATCAGCATCCTAATCTCATGAGAGTCCTGGGTATGCATGAGACAGTTATGGAAGTAATGGTAAATGTGCTTGGAGGAGACAAATCTCAGGTAATTTCACTGATCTTTCTGGTATTCTATGCTTACTATAAGTAAGAGGTATATTATAAATACATTATGCATATGTAATAAAGTGAAACGAGTGGTGCGATGGCCTAGAAGTGGAGCTCTCACCTCAGAATCAGGAGGCTGTGAGTTTGATCCTAGGTAGAGGCAAATACGAGGAGGTACTGTGAAGTTTCTGGCTTTGCCCAGAAAGAAGACAGCCAGAGTTATGAATTAGCACATTTATTCAACATAGTCCCCCACCCCCACGAGACTGATGGTACAGTGTAGTTGCAGCTTTTCTAGACCATTCACATAAAAGCCCTTTGGTTGGGATGCAAACCAACTCTCAGTAGCATCTTTGATGTCAGACATGTCCTCAAAATGTTGCCCCTTCAGGTGTTTCTTCATATTTGGGAACAGATAATAGTCCGAAGGGGCCAGGTCAGATGACATGAGGGAATGGTAGACCAATTGGAAATACAGGGTGCTCAGTTTGGCAGCCACAACATTGGACATGTGTGCAGGTGTATTGTCCTGCAAAAACAGGATCCCTTTGGTCAACTTTCCACAGCGTTTTGTCTTAATCGCCTCCTTCAGCTGGTCCAGGAGGTTAGCATAATACTGTCTGGTGATACTAGAGCCTTGAGGTAGGTAGTCCACCAACAAAATACTGTCTTTGTCCCGGCAAACAGACACCATAACCTTTTTGGCCGATTTTTGGGTCCAGAACTTCTTCAGTCGTGCTGACCCACTCTGGTGCCATTCCTTTGACTGTTTCATCCTCAGACACTAACCTAGCCAAAAAGTCCTGTGCAGTTTCAAAATGGGCCAAAACAGCTTTGGATGATTCAACTCATTCCTTCTTCTGATCACTGTTCAAACATTTTGGCACCCACTTCACTGAAAGCTTACTCATGTCTAGGATAATGTTGATAACAAGCCCAACATGCTCCTGTAAGATGTCAAGTATCTGGGCTATCTTTTTTGTAGTTGCCGGCTCAGTTGAGGTTAGGGGGCACCCACTGCAGGGCTCATCTTCAATGGTGAAATTCCCAGTCTTGAAATGAGATATCCAGGTTTTGACAGTGCTGTAGAAAGGACACTTCTCCCCCAATGTTTGTGACATCTCAATGTGAATGTCCTTTGCTAACTTTCCCTGGAGAAACAAAAACTTCATGATATCCCATACTGTAACTTCAATGACATGAAAATTGATTGTGCCTCTGCTGCTTCTCACTAAAAGATAAAACAGTTTTAAGAATTGCAAAAACCAGATATTTGCACAGCTACATACAAGGGATTAGGCTGTCATATGCCCCCACACTCATTTTTTTAAATTTCAACTGGAAGGGGGCAAAGCCAGGAACTTCTCAGCACCCCTTTGTATTTCTCTCTCTGGGCACACAGAATATATCTGCTGAATAAAACTCCGCATTGGCACCAGGGCATCTGGCTATGGCTAGTAAACAGTCAGATCCATTCAGTTGCCCAGACTCCACCCCTTAAGGGATTATGGGGTTGTTAAAAGAGGAAGGTGATGAAATAAAGTGAAACCTATTAATTGAATTTAAAGTGGCATGAATTGAATGGATGTCAATCTATACAGCTATGTCAACAATCACCCCAGAGACTATATCACAATCAGTGGTGGGATTCAATATTTTTTACTACTGGTTCTGTGGCGGTGGCTTGGTGGGCATAGCTATGCTGTTGGCCAATCAGAGGGTATTTGCCAATGTCAGCCAATCAGGGGTGGTATTTGCTGGTTCTCCGAATTATCGCTACCAGTTCTCCGGAACTTGTCAGAACTGGCTGAATACCACCTCTGATCATAATAGACCATTGTCATCTCATTTCTGACACAAATAGGAGAAAACTACTTACAACATATACAATATTCAGCATATTTAGTACAGGGGTGTCAAACTCAAGGCTGATGTGGTTAAATCTGGTCCACAAAGCCAGCCAAGTCTACCCATTTTGCTTCAGCCCAGTCTACTTGTATTGCTTTGGCCCTGTCTACCCAATGCAGGGAGGAAAGATCAGGCCACCAAAGCTTTGGCCTGATCTATCTGGTGTGAAGAGGAAAGCCAGTGAAGCTTTATCCCAATCTACTCAATGCAGAGAGGCAAAATCAGGCCAGTGAAGCTTTGGCTCAGTCTACCCAATTAGGCTAGCATGGCTTTGTCCTGGTCTACTCTAAGTGAAGAGGAACATGCCAGCCATTTGAGGAGTGGCATCAAGCTGACCACACCTACCTAGTTGGCCTCAGCCATGCCCCCTGGCTTCCTGAGGTCAACCACAGCCCTAATGCAGCCCTCAGTGAAATTGACTTTGACATCCCTGATATAGTGAGTGATAGTTCTCTTAAGTCTTTTCAATTCAAATAGAAACTTATGAAACAAAATTTCACTGAAGAAATACAATTCATTCCATTTAGAGAGAGAACTATTGCTGTTACTAATCTGTGTTTTAGTTTGCTCGGTCTTACGAATGGCTGCTTGCTTATCTGTATACACCATAATCTGTAATTTGTTCAGTTTTATATAATATACAATTAATAAAAAAATATTATAAAATGAAATTTATTTCATCATTAGATTACATCTATAATCAGTCAAAACTTAATTTATATAGTATACTTGCCTTGTGATTATTGGAGGAAGTTTGATAGTAATGGATTACATATTTTGTTCTTCAAGTGTTTCGTTTGAAAATAATTTCACATGACTTTCCCATGACCAAATCTGAAAGTAGAAATAAGATCACAAGATTTCTGCTATATTTGTCTAACATGTGACACTACATTCCACTACAAAGCCAATTACTTAGGTTTAAGATCATTGGCTGAATGTCACAAATTCTGCAATGTAATTATCCAAATGTAATATGACATGATTTTAATTTAATGCAGATAACAAAAATGTGAGGAAATGATACTTTCTCACTGAAGAAAAAATAAGACATGTTCACATTTTAATTCTTTTTTCAGATGCAATCAGATGATACAGTGTTAAAGTTAGCAAGAAAAAATCCACATAAAATAATTGCCTGCTGTCAACAAGATTTGGTGCAATAGAGTGCCATTTATTTTTATTCTGAATTCTAAAGTAATTTGTAATGCAGATACTTTAGGAGGTTTAATGATTACTGCGATGCTCTGCAATTTGACACTTGAATGATTGTGGCATTTTTCTCAAAAATGTAAATGACTAATGTTTTAAGATGTCAGAAAAAAAACTGCTAATGGCTTTGAGTATTGACCCAGACATGTCCTCCATAATGTAAATGCTTTTAGTATTAGATAGAAATTGCTGGGTTTTCACATCTCTTACTACATACATAATAATGTGCAAATAATTTGAATTTCTCATAAATATTTGGATTGAGAGATGACTTCTCCAAAGTTAACTCATGATTTTGAAGTAGAAGCTTGAACCTGAATTTTCATAGTTCAAATCCAGCACTTTAATCATTACATTACACTGTTTATAGGGCCAAGAGTGAAAAGCATGTTGTACCGCCAGAGTATATAATAAGGTCACATGATAGAGGCTCTTTTGAATGGTTTATACCAATGATACTAATATATTTTTTATTTATTATCGAATTTATATGCCGCCCTTCTCCCATAGGACTTAGTGTGGCTTACACAATAAAAAACATACAATAGAAACAATAAAACCAGATTAAATCAGAATTCAATAATGACTAATAACAAAAATTATAAAATTAGAATTAAAACCCCATTAAAATTAATAGTACGTTAGGCTAGACTGGCTTGCTTGAACAGCCATGTCTTTAGGGCACAGCGGAAGGATCCCAACTCAGGGATGACATGGATCTCTGGGGATAACTCATTCCAGAGGGTGGGTCCTCCCACAGAGAAGGCTCTCCCCCTGGGGGTGGCCAGCTGACATTGTCTGGCCGACGGCACCCTGAGGAAGCCAACTCTGTGGTAGCGCACTGGACGGTGAGAGGCTGTTGGTGGCAGAAGGTGTTCCTGTATAACTAATATTACAGCATATGAAAATAAAGGCAAAATTGGATCAAAATTGGAATATATACTCTAGTATTTTTTACTTTTGACAGTTACAAAAAAAGCCACAAAAGAAAGAATGATAACTATAATTCATCTTTCTAATTTTTCCTAGGGAAAAAACCAACAAATCAGAAACTGGCATATATTCTAAGACTCCCATATTATATTTTAATTGTGAGGACTTTAAAGCTAAGGATTAATATAATTAAGTTCACCATAACTTTACATGGAAATATGTATACTATACATAACCTTCACTTGCTTTTGGTGAGCTAAATAGAATGATGAGATCACAACCAAGGAAAAAGTAACTCAAAAAAATTAAAACCATGAGCTAACAAAAAGAAAACAAAGCTTAGCTATAGCTAATTAACACCAAACAATTCATTATACTTTCTGTATCTTCATATAATTGCAAAGCATTCTTACTTCAGCCATATTCATATGTTGCCTCTTTCTACTTTGCATTTTTATTACTTATTTACACTGTATTTAACTTCGTTTCTCATGTTATGTCTTGCTTTCTCTTCCAATAAACACAAATATTTTTACTACTTTTGACAAATGTTGATTCCTCACAATAAAAGACAGACTACACAATACTTTCTATCCTCATGTATACATCTTAAAAATTCTCCACCCATTCTCTCATTGGTAGTAAATATTCTTCTAAGACACATACTGTAAGTCTGTGTATTTGCCATAGTTTTTTTCTTTTATGTATACATTGAAATTGTCAGTTCAATTTTCCCTGTAAAACACAACAACCTTGTTCTTTGATTACTGTAAATTTTGGACCATAAGACGCACTTTTTCTCCCCCAAAAGTGGGGGCAAAATGAGGGTTTGTCTAATGGTCTGAATGCTGTCCAGTGCACGTGGAAGCCAGGCAAGCCAAGTCAGCTCTCTCAGAATGGCGGGAGTCTGAGCGACAAGGCTTAGCTCACCCTGTGGCCACACAACTCTTGGGAGTTCCCTGGGGACTCCAAGAGCCGTGCGCCCATGGGGTGGGGTGAGCCCCCTCACTCAGAGTCCCCCCCTGTTCTCAGCCAGCAGGCATGTGGCTCTTGGGAGTTCCCATGGAACTCCAAGAGTTGTGGGGCAAGGTGAGCCCCCTCACTCAGAGCCCCCCCATTCTCAGCCGGCAGGCACATGGCTCTTGGGAGTTCCCAAGGAACTTCAAGAGCCGTGGGGCAAGGGGGATCGCGCACGGCTTTTGGGAGTTCAACTCCCAAGAGCCGCGCACGATCCCCCTCACCCCGCGGCTCTTGCTCAAGAAGCACCCAGTCAATCCGTCCTAGCTGTCCTCCTGCTGGCGCGAGGTGGGGTGGAAATTTTCTCTCCTAACGCCTGCTGGAAGAGAGCAAAAAAGCATTCAAGAAGCACCGAGTCAAGCCATCCTAGCTGTTCTCCAGCAGGTGCGAGGTGGGTGGATGTTTTCTCTCCTCGCACCTGCTGGAGGAGAGCAAAAAAGCACTCAAGAAGCATCCAGCCAAGCCGTCCTCCCCCCCTGCATCCTGAATGCCAGCTGGCAGGCGGAGGGTGGCGGAGGCACAGAGGCTCCCCCTTCTTCCAGTTTACCTATGGGCTATCTGGTGCTCCAGGGGGCTGGCTGGGAGCCTGCCACCATCCATCTGGTGACTCCTCAATATCGGTGGAGGAGGAGGAAGAGGGAAGCCTCTGCCACAGCTTGCACCTGTTCCTCAGCCAGCCCAGATTTCCAAAAGGAAGAAAGAAAAACAGATAGGGAAAAGCCCCGAGGAGAGCATGCAGGATTTCTGAGTGAGAGAGAAGAGACACCAAGACAGGGAGTGAGTTTAGTTTTAGTATACCGATACTATTTGGTTCAGAATATTTTTTTCTTGTTTTCCTGCTCTAAAAACTGGGTCCATCTTATGATCCGGAGCATCTTATGGTCTGAAATTTACGGTAATTTGCAGTTCAGTTGTATTAATTTTCAGATTTATACTGCAAATCATTTATTCAGCCAGCAAAGTAACATCTGCAACAAACATACTTACATTCATATACCCAAACAACTGTATTGTTATCAAAAGTATTCCACAAACATTCTTGAAGCTTATGGCCTCTATTGTTACCATGAGCTTGTTCCAAGTAATTTCTAACCTAATATGTATAGATGTCCATGTATCTATACATATTATGTATATCCATGTATCCTTGTTTTCCCTTTTGAACAGTTGGATATGGAGGATAATATTATTATATCTTTGCTGTAGTTAGATAATTTCCTAATCAAGCTGTATTGTTGGCTGCTGCTGATCTCTGCAGGGTTAGATCTGTTTGGATGGTCCATCCCTGCCCCCTTATGGATCCAGAGGTTTTCCATAAGGCCCTTGCAGGTTATTCTGACCATCTGATGGACAATTCTATTGAGTGCCTGACTTGCCATTCAAAAGAGAAGGCAGTTGTGGCCCTGGACAGAATCATTGCTGAGAATACACTTTCTGTTGGCAATACTGAGTGGTCCCCTGTCATTTGCGTTTTTTTTTAATCCCATTTATATGCTGCCCTTCTCCAGAGATTCAGGGTGGCTTACAATCTGTGAAGCACAACTCAATGTGGTTAGCAATAGCCTTCATTTTTTTGTATATGCCTGCTTATTAGCGGCATTTTTACGAAGTCAGCTTATTGCCCCCAACAATCTGGGTCCTCATTTTACCTACCTCGGAAGGATGGAAGGCTGAGTCAACCTTGAGCCTGGTGAGATTCGAACATGCCTTGATTACAGGATAGCTGACTGCAAGGCTAATCCATATTCTCCGTTAGTATTATGAAACTAATTGGTGCCAAACAGCAGAGAACATATGCATATATGAATATTTGAACAGAAAATGTACAGATTATTTAACAGTGTTTTTCTTCCGCAGATTGCTTTTCCTAAAATGGTAGCAAGTTGTTGTCGGTTTCTTTGCTATTTTTGCCGGATCAGTCGCCAAAACCAAAAGGCCATGTTTGAGCATTTAAGCTACTTACTTGAAAACAGCAATGTTGGACTTGGTATGCTATTTAATTTTAATAGTCATTTGACTTAATTTGACAAATCACCAGTTTAGTTTGTAACCTGTTACTTTAAATCCTACTTTAATTTACTTTGCATATTGATACTCTTTTTATTTATGTAACTGGTTTTTAAGTTGTGCTGTAGGTTAAAGAACTGAATTATAAACCTCAAGAGCTTTTTACAAATTACGTTGTTAAGACATAGAGCATAATCGTATTGTGTCTACTGCATTCAATGAGACTGAACCAGGCACATTTATAAGGTGGTTTTTAAGTGACTATTCAAGATTAAAACCTTACATATGAAAGATAAGGCATCTCAGGTGCGTTGAGATCTGGTCAACATTTGGGATATTATATTGGTACTCTAATGTTGCTAAAATATTACTCCAGCCAGATCAGTAATTTCCTAATACATATTAGTCAGTAAACATATATTTACAAATCTGAAAAGAAGACTCATGGAATTCTTTGAAGTTAATATTTATTTCACATTTTTTCAAACCATCCATCTTCCTCATTTTTATATTTACACTGACCTGATTGGACATTATTCCAGAACTCCAACGATGATCTATGAACCGTAATAACTCTGGCCTCTATTAATTTTCATATTTTTGAAGTTTTGTGTTTTCTGTATCCTGGGGAAAAAAGCATGTGTGTTTCAGCGAGTGTACATTATTTCATAACATTGCATAAGCGAGTTTTTGCTGTTTACTCTTAGTTTCCAGCAAACACCTTCACATGACATGGACTGTAGTGACACAATCTATTTTTAGATGCACTTCACTTATTGTATTGGGTGAGAAAGTACCAGGTACTGCTTCTGCTTGATATTTTACGCCTAAGTATACAAAGTATTCTATGACTTTGCTTTACTATTTTATTATAATTTTATTACAATAAAATAATTAGAAAAAAAACAGAAAATGGTTGATGAATTATCTCCACTAATTACACCACAAAATGCTGAACTGAAAGCAAACCAACAGTCACAACAACAATCACTAATCAGTGGATTTTCTCCACAAGCCATGAAGAAAAAAAATGAATGTTTAAACTTTAACTGCAAAGTAACTGCTGCCCTCTGCTGCAAAATTCATGTAGCTACATTCCTGATATTTTTAATTCTATACATAATTTCTTTTTCCTCCAGCTTCTCCTTCTATGAGAGGGTCCACTCCATTAGATGTGGCAGCTGCTTCAGTAATGGACAATAATGAACTTGCCCTTGCATTAGAGGAGCCAGACTTAGAAAAAGTAATTATTCAACATCTTGTACAACTTTTCATTTTGTCATAGCTTGCTAAAGTCTTGATGTTCTCTGATCTTAGTTGTCTTTCTTACAGAATAAATAACTCACCAGTATTGAGACATGAAGAAGTGAGTTTTCTGGCTGTTGGTTCATAGCAGCTTTTCCTCTTATGGGGAAATAATGGGGCTTAGTTTTTACTTAGTATATTATTTATGCATAGCATATTATTTAGGGCTATTGTCACTCAAGTATGGTCTTCTCATTACAGATATGCTTATTTTCCTAATTTATATTACCGTATATTATGAAGAATAAACATGGATCCTGAGGGGACGTGGTAGGGGGTTCACAGAATTTGTTGAGTCCAGGCAACCAGGGAGCTAAGTTTGTCCTGGAGATATTCTCAAACATTTGATCAGGGTTTCCTATGTTGTTGTTGTTTTTAATCCAATTATATGCCGCCCTTCTCCAGAGACTCAGGGCGGCTTGCAATCTTTAAGCACAATTCAATGTGCTTAGCAATGGCCTTCATTCTTTAGTATATGCCTGCTTATTGGGGCTTTTGCCCCCACCCCACCCACCCAGCAGCATTTTTTACAAAGTCAGC
>JANHFR010004379.1:34960-45817 GCA_032468015.1 Mimophis mahfalensis
TCTTTCTTTCTTTCTTTCTTTCTTTCTTTCTTTCTTTCTTTCTTTCTTTCTTTCTTTCTTTCTTTCTTTCTTTTGTCAGATGGAACAGTCACTGAGCCAAATATGTCTGCAACTTTCTGTCCAGACCACAAAGCACCCATGGTGCTTTTTCTAGATCGTGTCTACGGTATAAAGGACCAAACCTTCCTACTTCACCTTCTGGAAGTTGGATTTTTACCAGATTTAAGGGCATGTGCTTCATTGGATACAGCTGAGTACTGTTTCCAATTATTCTCTGTATTAAGGAGGTTTGCTTCGTGGTAATATTGAGATGTAGCTAAGCCCTATAATTTATTTTCTGCAATTAGAGAGTTGTAATATTAAGAATTTGCATGTACATTTATTAGCAGTTTATACATTTAAATAAACTGTGACCTGCCTTTTATTATAAAATTCTCAAGGCTTACCAAAAACATTAATGAAACAAAGCATTAATAAACAATGATAAAGAAGGTAGTTAACATGAAAACCAAACTGTACCACAGTCACATTAAAGATCTTACTCAGGCCAAGGTAAATATGTAAGTGATGACAGGACAGCTGATAGGCTGCATATCTATCCTTATGCCTGCCTTTTGTCATACATATTATTTTTAATAAATGATGATTGTATTAGTTTAAGAATAAAATAAAAGCCCCATAATAGCCATAAAATCTGTAACTACAAAAATTGTGGCCCTAACTAAAAAAATTGCACTCAAATTATCAGGCTTCAAAACTCAATGTACTTGAGTCTACCATGGGGCCTTTCTAATGTTCTTTCCCCTGCATAATCATGCTAGAAATGTCCACTGCTGATAGTGTAATATTTATTCACATTAGTCTTTCCTGAAATGTTTGGTATTAGTGTTTGTTTACTGATTTCATTTAATTTAAACAGAATAGGGACTTGGGAGGCCTTCTAGTCCAATCCCCTGCTCAAGCAGGGACTCAATAGTCTATATACCGTTTCAGACAAGCGACTGTCCAGTTTCTTCTTAAAAGAAAGTGATGAAGCACCTACAACTTCTGACGGCAAACTTGGTTAATTGTCCTCGCTGTTAGGAAGTTTCTTCTTAATTTGAGATAGATAGATAGATAGATAGATAGATAGATAGATAGATAGATAGATAGATAGATAGATAGAGTTGACTCACTAGATACAATAAAGATTAAATGCAGGATGAAAGAAAAAAATGAAGGAAGAGATTGAGTGATTCTTTGGCTTTGAGCTACAGTAGACTGCTCTATAGATGCTTTACTTGCAGATTGAGTATCTGCATGTTGTAATACATATAAAAGTTAAAACCACAAATGAAAATACAGGGAGCAAAAAAGAATTGTAACAATGAAAAAAGCAAATAGAAAAAGAATCTGAAAAAAGAAAAAAGAAAGATGTTAAAGAAACAGCTTTCCAATATTCTTGACAATGTTACAGATACATAAAACATTTCAGGCTGTAAGAACATCTTTTTCAGGAGGAAAGGAAAGACTTGTAAAAAGTACACATTTTAGCTTTGATGATGTAGGGCTGTCTCCTAAATCAAGCCAACAACCCTTTCGCTCTGTAGTATATTCTGGAAGCTCATTGACATCTCTGCTTTTTCCAAACTATAAAAAATAAGAGAGGCAAGAGCTTTCATCAACATGCATTCATGTATCTGGCCTGAAGGTCTTAAGTTATTGTGCAGTCCTCTGAGAAGAATTATGCTCAGAGTATTCAATAATAAAACAGAATATATATTAATCAGGCAGTAACCATATTAATGTGTATCTTTTATGCAGATTTCTCTAAGTACCACTGAGACAGCTCTTGCTCTAAACAGATATATTTGCACAGCTGTGTTCCCATTACTCACACGGTGTGCTTCTCTTTTTTTGGGATCTGAGCATTACATCTCTCTGATTGATTCCACTCTTCATACAATATATCGTCTATCCAAAGGGCGCTCTCTTACAAAAGCACAAAGAGACACAATTGAAGAATGCTTGCTTGCTATCTGCCAGTAAGTATTCACATACAGTCTTCTTCTATTTCTTGCAGAAATAATATCTCTAATATAATTTATGTGACATTCATTGGGAGAGGAAAGGAGTAACCTGCACAGAAACTTAGAACAGAAATTGTACCAGCAAAGAGAGTACAAGAGGAGGTAATGCATATACAGGTAGTCCTCGACTTACACCAGTTCATTTAGTGACCATTCAAAGTTACAACGGTGCTGAATAAAGTAACTTATGACCAATTTTGATATGATCATTGCAACATCCCTAGGGTCGCCTGATCAAAATTCAGATGCTTGGCAACTGATTCATATTTATGACCATTGCTGTGTCCCAAGATCATGTGATTCCCCTTTTGCAAACCTTCTGACAAGCAAAGTCATTGGGAAGACAAGTTCACTTAACAGCTGGGTTACTAATGTAACTGCTGCAGTGATTCACTTAACAATTAGGGCAAGCAAGGTTGTAAAATGAGGCAAAATTCACTTAACAAATGTCTTACTTAACAACAGAAATTTTGGGCTCAGTTATGGTCATAAGTCAAGGACTACTGATATAGCAGAAGAAGGCAGGTTTAATTCACTTTGCCTGTCTTCACTATAGAGTGTGAACCAAATTAATTTTAAATAACATGTTCAGCCCTAAATAAATATTTTAGACTATAAATACTAAAGTATCCTAGTCATCCTAGAATATAAAAGCTTTTCGTAATTAGGAGCAACACTTTTCTTTCAAGGAAATTCTCAGCTTTAGGGGCTACAGGAAGCGTAGGACAAGAATATGGTGAAATCACTGGTATAAGACCAGACATCACTTTTTGCTTGCTCAATAATAAAGATCTAAAAAGAGGTGTTTGCATTATATATGGTCTAATTAAGCTTTATATGAATTCTACCTTTTTGAATTTTTTAGATAGTCTTTTTTAAACCAAATATTTGTATTAAATATCCTGCATTTTAGCTGATGCAGTAAATGCCTTGCATGTCCATTAAAATATTGAGATTACTGTGAACTTATTTTTTTAATTATAGCCACTTACGGCCTTCGATGCTACAACAACTTCTACGACGATTAGTTTTTGATGTACCTTTACTTAATGAATACTGTAAAATGCCATTAAAGGTCAGTATTTCTATTTCTGCTGTGGCATTAAATATTTGAGGACTGTGAATGCCTTTTTCCTGCTCTTTCCCATTCCCTATCTCCTGAAGCAAAGTTAGCTTTGCCAATCCAACCCAGTTGAATTCGTTTGCTGTCCAGGAATGTCTGTTAATCTTTTTTCTCCACAAATGAAATCTCATATTCAAAAAGTGGAGCACATCAGAATCATCACAAGTTCAATATTATTAGAAAACTTTTTATTTAGATAAAGAAATCAAACATGCAAAAGCTCTATTTCTGAACATAACAATGAGTTTCTCTCTCTCTTTTCCTTACTTGCACAAACATTACAAGGTTTTAATTCTAAGCATTTTCATAGTACCTCCTTGAGTCAGCAGGCTCTTGGTCATTCTTTTCTCAGCCTTGAGCCCCAGGAATCTAGTTAACAATAGCAATAGCACTTAGACTTATATACTGCTTCACAGTGCTTTACAGCCCTGTCTAAGCACTTTACAGAGTCAGCACATTGCCCCCCAAAATTTGGCTCCTCATTTTACTGACCTTGGAAGGCTGGAAGGCTGAGTTAGTCCTGAGCTGGTAAGAATGAGGACCCAGATTGTTGGGGGCAATAAGCTGACTTTGTAAAATGCCGCTGGGGAGGCGGGAGGCAAGATCCCTAATGAGCAGGCATATTCATGGAATGAGGGCTGTTGCTGAGCATATTGTAAACCACCCTGAGTCTTTGGAGAAGGGTGGGATATAAATGGGATTAAAAAAAATCGAACTGCCAAACTGTTGGCAGCTGGCATTCAACAGAATTAGCCTGCAGTATTGCATTCTAACCACTGTGCCACTGCTCTTATATAATGGTTTGGTTTGGGCTAAGAATCATTGCCTCCTGCCTCACCTGCCCTTATATTAGTTAGGAAAGTAACTATCAGCTGTAAACAATGGAACTCTCATTGCTCTCAAAGTAAGGAATTAGAAATCATCTGTTACAAGGTCTCTTTCCTTAACTCTGTAAGGGATCACACACTCTCTAAAGTGGCAAATCTGTAACTGGGAGGTCTCTTGGGCTCATAGCTATTGCTTGTCCAGTAGGTAAAGGCTGTGGTCAAGACTTTTGCCCAGTTTTGGCTGGTGCTTCACTTCCATCCATTTTTGAAACAAGATGCCTTGATAACACAACTCTTGATCACCTCAAACTATGGTACTGTAGTTTATACGGGGCTACATTTGTGTTAGATCCGAAGATCCGGGGTTGAATGAGGACTCGGTAGCCAAGAGTGATTTCACGCAACAGCTCTTTTAATCATAGTGAGGACCCAGCAAACGGCTGGGGAAAACTCTGTCCCTTATATACTGTTTAGCCCAGCCCATTAGCCAATGGGCTGGCCAGGATTTCCCGCTGAAATAATTTAAATACATAACACCTCTTCCCCCCAGAATGCACTAGAGGGTCATTTGCAAATATAGTCATTTAGGTGACTAGGGCGTGTCCGGACCCTAGTTGACCTGTGCAGCTCAGTCGGAGCTGAGGCGTCGAGCAGGGTGGGTCGTTTTTCTGTGCTCCGCTCTGCCTCCGGCCTGGGCATGTTGGGTTCCTCAACGATTGGATGGCGCTGGATCCCCACCTCTCCAGATAAGTTCTCCGGCTCCGGGTTTGGGCGTGTTTGGCCTTCTGCGACTGGTTATGTGTCACTTTCAGGTTGAAGAGGCTCGTTGGGGCCGGTCTGCACTTGTTGCTGGGGGAAGCCTATGGTTTCATCGGCTTCGGCCTGCAGTTGCCGCCGGAGCTGGTCAATGTGCCGCTTCCATTAGCGCTCGCCTCCGACGTCTACACGATAGGACTTGGGGCCTATGATCTCCATTATGGTTTCCTTTGCCCACAAGGGGCCTGTGGCATTGTTCCTGGCGTAGATGGGAGTGCCAATTTGGAATTGTCTGAGCCTTTCATCCCCACCCTTGAATGCGTCTGGGGTGTACCTAGGGCTTAAACGGTTGAGTGTGCAGTGGAGTTTCCTCCCCATTAATAATTCCTCTGGGCTTTTACCTGTGGCTGTGCAAGGAAGGTTGTGTTGGGCCAGTAGAAATACATTGACCCTTTCTTGCCAATCCCCCGGCCCTAGCCTGGACAGGGCTTCCTTCATGCTTCTTACGAAGCGTTCTGCCTACCCATTGCCCTGTGCCCGGAATGGAGCCATGAGTGCGTGTCTGGTTCCCAGGGTCGCAAGATACCCCTCGAACTCTGTGGCTGTGAACTGTGGGCCGTTGTCTGAGACGATAATGTCCGGGATGCCGTGGGTGGCAAATAGCTGGCCTGGAGAGCTGGCAAGGGCTACATTTTCCCACCCCTGTTTCTATGTCCTTGTCCATTTGGGGCCCCCAAACATAGCTCCATGCCAAGCCCTTCATTCTAACCACTCCCAGGTGGCTTGTGTGCAATACTTCGAGCACCCTCTCTCTCAGGTTCACCGGGATGACCACCCTGTCTCCCCACAACAGACAACCCCCCATGAAACTCAGTTTGTCCTGCTTGGCAAAATATGTCTTGAAATTGTCCCCTTCCCCCTTGGCTGGCCACCCCCTCTTCACCCAGCTGGTGACAGTCCTTAATTCTGGGTCTTTGCTGGTGGCTCTTGCCACCTCGGCTGAGGTGACTGGGGCTGAGTCCAGGATATCCAGCAGGAGGACGGAGGCGTCGATGTTGCTTCGTTGATGCGGTCTGGTAGGGGGCAGTGGCTGAGGGCATCGGCGTTTCCCATGTCCTTCCCGGGGCGATGCTTCAGCCGATAAGAGTAGCCGGAGAGGAAAATGGCCCAATGTTGCATCCTAGGTGATAGGGCTGTCAGTGTTGGTTGGTCTCCTGCCAGTAGTCCAAGCAGCGGTCTGTGGTCTGTCACTAAGTCAAACTCCCTCCCGTACAGGTAGTCATGGAATTTCTTGACTCCCATGACTGCCGCTAGCGCCTCCTTGTCGATCTGGCTGTAATTTCTCTCGGCGGGTGACAGTGTCTGAGAGTAAAATGTGATAGGTGCTTCCAGGCCATTAGGCAGTCTGTGGCTGAGGACAGCACCGACGCCAAACGGTGATGCATCACAGACAAGGACGAGCGGGAAGGTGGTGTTGTACTGGATCAGGAAGCTGTCCTGTGAAAGTAAATTTTTGACAGCTCTGAAAGCCAGTTCTTCTTCTTTCCCCCATTTCCACGTGGCTTTGGGCAATAGCAGTTTGTGGAGGGGTTCTGCCACACTGGCTTTGTCCCTCAGGAAAATGGCATAGAAATTTAAAAGTCCCAAGAATGCCTGGAGCTCTTGCTTGGACTTGGGGGTCGGGGCATCCTTGATTGCCCTGACCTTGCTTTCTGTGGGGTGTATTCCTTCCTGGTCGATGCGGTAGCCTAGGAATTCTACCGAGGGTACCCCAATTAAACATTTTTCCCGCTTGATGTGTAGCCCCACCGACCGGAATTTCATGAGGATGGCGGCTAGTCTTCCCCTGAGCTGTGCTGGATCACTGACAGTGATAAGCACGTCGTCAAAATAGGGCACGACCCCTGGGAGGCCATGGAGAAGCCTTTCCATGGTGCTCTGGAATAGTCCAGGTGCTATGCTGACCCCAAATTGGAGGCGAGTGCATTTATATGCGCCCCGGTGGGTCACGATTATTTGGGCTTCTGTGGTGGCTTCGTCCACCGGTAATTGCTGGTAAGCTTGGGCCAGGTCCAATTTGGCAAAAAATTTTCCTGGCCCCAGGGAGTGCAGTAGATGGTGGATAACAGGAACCGGATAGGCGCTCGGCTGCAAGGCCTTGTTGATCGTACACTTGTAGTTGGCGCAAATGCGCACAGACCCATCTGGCATTATGATCGGGGTCTCCCATCTAGCGTGGTCCACTGGGACTAGGATTCCTTGCACCACGAGCTTGTTGAGGTCCCGCTCAACCTTGGGTTTGAGTGCTAGGGGGACCCCCCTGGCCTTCAACCAAACTGGGGTAATGTTAGGGTCAAGTCCAAAAGATATGGGGGTCCCCACGTACCTGCCCAGTCTGTTCTCGAAGATGTCCCTGAACTCCGCCAAGAGGTCATCCCATAGGGTGGTCGCATTGTCTGGGAGGCCAGTGACGCTGTGCACTCCGGTAATGCCCAAACCGAGGGCCGGGAACCAGTTCATCCCCAAGAGGCTGGGGAAACTGCCGTGTACTATGGTGAGGGGTAACGTGGCTGCTGTGTCACCATAGCGGACGAGGAATTCCCTCCTGCCTGCCACTGGGAGGGTTTTCCCTTGGCAGTCTTGGATCTGGATGCACTGCAGTTCGAGGTCATGGCACTGGAGCCTGGGGAATGCTTGCTCGACCCAGTCCCACGAGACAATAGAGATGGGCGAGCCGGGGTCGATCTCCATGCGGCAGTTTCTTTCGTCGATCTGCACGGTCGTGTAGATCTTCTCCCCTCTCTCTGTGCTCGCTTGGTCGACACTCAGCGTGTGCGCTTCAGTCCTTTCAAACTTGGTGCCGCCATTAAAATGGCGCTTCTGATTGGCTCTTTTATTTTTCGCCGCCATTTCTTTTGGCAGGAAGCTTCTCACTGGGTTTTCCGCTCGGCTCACTGGGTTTCCCACTCAGCAGGCTCTAGCGATATGTGCCCGCTTGTTGCAGCAGCGGCAAGTCACTTCTCGGAATCTGCAATGGGACCTTTGGTGGGGTCCGCTGCAACTGGCACAGCTGTGGGAGCTTCTTTCTGGGTTTTCCCCCTCGGTAGCACACATGTCCTCTTCTGATGCCTCACCTTCATCGGTGCTGGCCTCCTCGTGGTGTATGGTGGCCCTTTTGGCCACACCCTGGGCCATTTGGGGTCGCTGCAAGATGGTCGTGGTGGACGAGGATGATTCATGTGCCCTTGCCTCATCCAGTACGATCGTCAGGGTCAGGTCCTGGTGGGCCAGGAGACGTCTCCAGAGGCGGGTGTCGGTGACCCCGCGGATTACCTGTTCTATCAGAGCCTCGTCTAGGTCTCTGAACTCGGCCGGTATAGCTGCTGCTCGCAGCGCGGCGATGAAGTCGTTGATCGACTCATCCTCTCTCTGAACCCGCTGCCGAAACTCGATCCGGTGGAGGTATTTGGACGGTGCTGGGGAGTAGTGCTTCTTCAGCGCTGTCTGTAGTGCCGTCCAGGACACTGACATCACCGGGGTTGGGCTCGCTAAAGCCTTAGCGATGCTGAAGACAGTGCTGCTGCAGTGGGTGAGGAAGAGTGCCCGTTTTCGGTCGTCCGAGATGCTGCCAAGCTCGGCGGCATGGAGGGAGCACTCGAAACGGGTCATATAGTCTTCCCATTTTTCTGTCTTCTGCTGGAATGGTGGGGGAGCGGAGTAGGTATACATGGCGCAGCTCGATGCTCCAGAACTTGCTGGGTCATGCTGGGTCGTGCCTCAGTATCCCACCCTCGTTGCCAGTGTTAGATCCAAAGTTCCGGGGTTGAATGAGGACTCGGTAGCCAAGAGTGATTTCATGGAACAGCTATTTTAATCATAGTGAGGACCCAGCAAACGGCTGGGGAAAACTCTGTCCCTTATATACTGTTTAGCCCAGCCCATTAGCCAATGGGCTGGCCAGGATTTCCCACCTAAATAATTTAAATACATAACAATTTGAAAATTACTTGGAAGCTGTAATTGGTGCAAAACGCATTGGGACACTGTTTAACAGCTGAGAGTCAGTTCAGGCATGTGACACTAGTTTTGTGAGACCTGCAGTTAGCAGAGTTCCAGAAAGAGTTCAAAGTGCTGGTTTTAAACCTATACAACTTGGCTTCCAGTTACTTTCAAACCATCTCCTTCAATTTGAATCTCCCCTTCTGTGTATTTAATCCAGGGAAAATGCCCTAGTCCCTAATCACATCCCAAAATTATTTGAGTTGGAATCCAGAAAAGATCAGGGGCTCTTTTTGTTATGAAATGGAGGTCTGGACTATTTCACATTACTATCAACCTGATTTTTCATAATAGGAATTAATGAAATGGGTGTGCATGTGGTTATGAAAGGTTTATTTTAATATAAATATTATTACTGAATTTTATTATGTAGTCAGTTTTGCTGAATCTAGATCACATGACTGTATATGACCAATGTTGACTGATTTCTGTAGGGGAAACCAAACATTAAAGAGGAATTTGGTCAGATATAGGCACAGTTCAACTGACTCCAACAGCATTGCTATGTAATTTATTCAGTTTTTCCCTTTTGAAATCCATATATTTTGCTATCTCCAATGAGGCTTTGAAATATATGAAAGCTCTTCGATTCACTGAAGATTTTGACATGTAGCATGTTCAGAAAATGAAAAAGATTAGGAGATTCTTCCGAACCATAGAGTATGGACCCTGAGATACTGTAGATAGCGGCAGTAGGGATGATGTTGATTAAAAATTGGATGTCTTGTCTGAGATGCACTTATGTATTATCTGCAAGAGCAAAAATCTCTCTTGTAAGATGTGACCCATTTCATTGAGACAAATTTTGAATGCATGAACAACTGAAAAAGCTTCATTCATTTCTTCACAACAGAAATTCCATTGTTTTCCTTCTTTCTGTGTATTAAATGTTAGATGCATGTGAGGACAAGACGATATCTGATTTGCCAACAAAATTTCTTTTTCTGATTGATAGCAACAGCTGGGTTATATTATTTTCCAGAAAGTGTTGATATCCATAGTGTAATATAAATCCAAGCATTACCGTTTTTTATGCTTTAGAAAATTCATTGAAAGGCAATATTTCAAATGTTTTTCAATATATATTTGGTAAAAAGTACATTATTTGTATAAATTAATACTAGATTTGTTACATAAAGAATCAAAGGTCATAATCTGCATCATATCATATTGATATATATTGATTTTCAGTTTGTTTTAATATATATTTTAAATACATTTTTCTGCTTTTCACAGCTTTTAACAAATCACTATGAGCAATGCTGGAAATATTATTGCTTGTCTTCAGGATGGGGCAATTATGGAACAGCAGCTGAAGAAGAATTACATTTGACTGAAAAACTTTTCTGGGGAATATTTGATTCCCTCTCTCATAAGGTAAACATAAAACCTCAAATTAAAAGGCATTGCTTGAATACACATACACCAATACAAGCTGAAAACAAATACACCCAGAAAAAAATTCTGTCCTGTTTATATCTCATTCACAATCTATGAGAACATAGTGATTAATAAGAGGTTAGATGATAACACTTCTCTACTACCATATGTCAGATGCTGGGCATTGTTAGATGCTTCTCCTACGCAAACATACAATCCTTTTTTTTTTTTTTTTTTTTTTGGCCTTTCATGAGAAAGGCCAAAACAATATTGTGTAAACATGTGGTCAGAATAGTACCCTAGAATCTGATAGGAAAAGCTAACACAGCTATGTTTCACCTGCAGTAGATTGCAGTAGATGTTTCACCTGCAGTAGATTGTATCAGGTGTTGTTCAGCTTAACCTATTGTAACACACAGAGAGACATACACACACAGTCTTATTTTTCTTTCTTTTCTAAAACGTGCTTCTCCATTTACTATCAGCATCTACTAATTTATTTATTTATTTATTTATTTATTTATTTATTTATTTATTTATTTATTTATTTTTTAATCCCATTTATATTCTCCGAAGACTCAGGGTGGCTTACAATGTGTTTTTAGCAACAGCCCTCATTCCATGCATATGCCTGCTCATTAGG
>JANHFR010004379.1:79707-94448 GCA_032468015.1 Mimophis mahfalensis
GGAGTCCTTTCTTCTCATTTGGTGGCCAAAGTATTTAAGTTTCATTTTCAGGATCTGGCCTTCTAAAGAGCAGTCAGTTCCTCTAGGACTGACCGGTTTGATCTCCTTGCAGTCCAAGGGATTCGCAGGAGTCTTCACTGGCACCATAGTTCAAAGGCCTCAATTCTTCGACATTCAACCTTTCTTATGGTCCAACTTTCACAGCCATACATTGCCAACAATAGCACTCTAGAAATCTACAAGTGAAAATAAATAAGGAGGATACAGAAGGTCCATATTGGCTTTTGGTTCAAGTAATGCTGGGCTGAAAACCAAAATTTGGAATCTACCTCAAAAAAGTATGAGTGTCAATGAGGTTTTTCAGTGTAGATTAACATATGATCTCAACATTTTGTTCTTGTTAATAATCTAGGTATTATGTATCATATTATCTTCAGTGAAAGCCCCATATCAAACACACAACAATATTACAAAACCTGAATGTTGCAAGCACTGTATCCTGTTCAATGAAGGATACAAAAAAAAATAAATACATACAAATATCATAGTGGATGGTAAACAGCAAGGATAGTTGAAATCCACTCTGGAAATAATACTATACAATCAGAGGAGTAATGGGTGCTATTGGGGCACTCTCATGCAAATAATGGAGATGTACTGCTGACCTGCCATTAATCCCCTGCTACTCATGTTTCAAGTCATATTCTGGCCAACTTGCCACATCTCAAGACATCCTTGATACCTATGTTCACCATCCATTTATGTATTTTTAACAATATCCAATAGTTATCACACATCTTTATTTATTAATCAATAAATAGCCATCCATCTCAGTGAAGATAAAGATAGATGTATAGAAGTCATTCAGTTTGTCTCTATTCATATTAGACCTTCTGCAGGGAACTGAAAACGCTTTTATTTACATCAGCTGGCCTGGATTGACGGGATTTTATCAAGGGTTTTTAATTGTTTGTGTGGGCGTGTATTGGTTTAATTCTATTTTAATTTTTGTATTTTATGTTTTTAATGCCCTGTAAACTGCCCTGAGTCCCTTGGGAGAAGGGCGGTATAAAAATTTAAATCAATCAATCAATCAATCAATCAATATCTTCCAGGAGCATCATTTCACTCCTTAGTCATCTGATGATTGGGCCACTTTTCTGGCTATGTTATTTGCTTCAAATGTATTTATAGAATTCTCCAGTTTCCCTTAGTGGTTAATTGTTATTGCTTATTTACACATTTATATGGTTGCCCAACTCAAGCACTGTGACCCTGACTGGCCTATAGCATTAAAAATTCACAAAATAAAATCCATAAAACCCTACCTCACCCTTAACCCCTGGATGATTTGTGTCTGTTGGCAATATATTCCTTGAAGTGTTTTTCTGTTCATAATTAATCTTTAAGGAATTAAGATATGTTCTGGAAAATATCCCTTTAAAATATACAATTTATCAAACATTTTGCCTTACGTACAAACTGTGTGTGTTTGATTGCTTCAATAATGTTGAAAACTCATATGATCTGTAAATAATAGAGTCTCCTTATCTTGGAACAATCATCAAGAAAAAAGTCAAGGTCATTCACAAGAAATGAGTCAGGGTCACTTCATGGATCAACAACCAGTGTTAACTAATCCTGATAAGTGGAAAGTTTGATACTGTTGACACCTGACACAACAAAGAATAGAGTGCTTTCTTGAGAAAAATCAATAATGAATAGGACAAAGGGAGCATTATTGTCCTCAAGCTTCACTAAATTTAGGATAGTCAGAAAAAGAAAAATTTGAATGACTGCCTTCGTATCAACTCAAATGGATGTCAAGCCAACGAAACATTCAGAATAGTAAGGATACTTGAGATTTTACTGAAGATGTATAAAAAGCTATTAATAGTCTGGGTTTCCAAAGCAGTTTGTTGAGACTTTTACTGTTTAGAGATTTATTATTGTAAAAGTGACTTAACTTATTTAACAATATTGATTATATTGTGATTATATTTTATATTTTTTAAAATATAAAATCATGTTTTTCTAATCCTTGTGGCCCAAGGCAGTTTCTACCATTTCTTTGCTAACATGAATGTCCTTATATTTAAACATAAGCTTTTTCTAATATTGCAGTGTTACAGAGGATATATAATTCCTGAAACGAATAAAATAAAAAAAAGACTATGGATTCTAAACTGTGGAAATGTATTAAGGTTTTAGGTTGCTAAAAAAGGAATATTGATTGGTTTTGGTGCCGTGATTGACAGATATCTTTCTACACTTACTTAGAACTAAGTTCCGTTCTTAAGCTCAATGGGATTTACTTTTGTGGAGACATGGATCGAATTGCACTATTAATGCATCCTGCCAGTAAAAGGAATAGCATAGTGAACAATTCTCCTATACACATTGATAATTTGATACATGGTACCAGAAACAAAGTGCTAAAATGTAAATTAAAAAGTGATGATCCCATGGACTTCAGTCTAATAATCTTACGTTGCTTCTCTTTTAAGATCAAACTGGCTTAAAAAACCAGATGCTGATTCTGATGAACTTTTCCGAATGGTGGCAGAAGTTTTCATCCTGTGGTGTAAATCACATGTAAGATAGTATTTCACATACTAATTTTACAATACTGTATACTTGTTGATATGTATGTAAAATAAGTGCTCAAAGGCCGTATTTATCATTTTTTCCAGAATTTTAAGAGAGAAGAACAAAATTTTGTGATTCAGAATGAAATTAACAATTTGGCATTTTTGACAGGTGACAATAAGAGCAAGATATCAAAAGTAAGTGAAAAGTATTTAGTATTCAAATGTATTTTATTGTAACAACAATTGTGTTAAACATAACAACCTATTTTTTGCTGAGGTTCAGTAGTTAGTTTAAACTGGAAATCAATTTCCACTGGAGCTCCGGGTGGCCCCCGACCATCCGGAGCTTCCATCATGACCTGAAAACATTGCTTTTTCATCAGGCTGGCCTGGACTGATTGAGGTTTTTATGGTGGTTTGTCTAATTTTAATTTAATTTTTATTCATATTAATAGGGTTATTGGTTTAATTACTTTTTAATTTTTCTACTGTGTGTTTTTATTGTTGTGAGCTGCCCTGAGTCCTTCAGGAGATAGGGCGGCATAAAAATCCCATTAATAAATAAATAATAAATAAATAATATTCAATAACATTACGTAAAAAGACAATATAATCAATTTAAAATTTTTAAAATACAGTTTCCTTGATAGAAATATACTTCTATCAAGGAATATATCTGTAGAAATTCATATTAAGGGGGTTTAATTTTGTGCTTTTTGCTGTAGTGAGACAAGATGAACCTGGCACATTTGTTTAATCAGATGTTTTTCTGTGTCTGCATGCATGTGTGTGTATGAAAGAAAGCTTGCATCTCAATAGCACTAGGGAATAGCAGAATTACTAGAACAGGTCCATTTTATCTAAAAAACTAAAATGAGATGCACATACTATAGACAAGCATGATTCTTATATATTTTTGAAAATAGTATATTTTTATAAACAAAAGAGAAAACATTAAAAAACCCTTGTTTATTCAGTTTGAGAACTACCATTTAGGAAAAGCAAAACCCATTCTTACTGAGATAATCCATGGATTTTAGGCAAGAAGAGGATCAAATGAATAATTTGTAAATTCTTGGTAGAAGGCTGATGATCTGAAATAAGAAGAATTATGATATATTTGAAAGGGAAGAGAAATTATTTGACTTTAAATCCTAAGACCCTTTACCAGGTATAACTGAAGTGGACACAGGACATTATAGTTTCATAGAGTTAGAAGAAAGGATATCTAGCCCGAATTATTACTTAGAATTGCTTAGAATCCACTAAAACCATGGACTGGTACCAATCCTTAGCATGCCAGAAACTGGGCCTCACAAACAAGCGAAATCCCATTCATGGGATGCAGGCACCACACAAACCACCCCCCTCCAATCCAAAGAAAAACCTCTCTCCACAGATTTGATCCCTGGTCCCCAAAAAGAATGGGGGCTGCTGCACTAAAAGAGAATAAAATGTTTATAAGTCGCCTCTGTTTGAAAATCTCCAGCAAAGGAAAACCTACCAGTTTCTGTTCTATTGTTTGACAGCTTGAACAGCCAAGAGGTTCCCCATGCTATCTAGCTTGAATTTATTTCCCTGATATTTTAATTCATGGTACTGGTTCCAACTTCTGGGCTAATAATAAATTCTTGTATTATGTGATAGCTGTTCAGGTATTAGAAAATTGGTAGCACATATCTCTTCAGTTTCTTAAGGTATTATCATGGTTCAATTCCCTGGATCTTCTGATAAGATTAGGAAAGCTACGAAGAACCCTAAAAATGCCAAACAGTTTTTCCAATATTTGATTAAATGGATGAAGTATTTCACTATAATTCAGCATTCAATTTTTCAATGCAAACAAAACATATAAAAGTTTATTTCTCTCTATGTTTATCGCTAAGCTTTTTGTAAATATGTGGAATGACCAGGTCTAAGAAGCCACAATTAGTTGTCAGAAATTCCTTTTTTTAGTACAGGACTTAGAATAACCAAAGCCTTTGTAATCTGATCTTCTATTTAAGTTTTATTAGTCTAAGAATTAATTGATTTGATTTTTGAGGTATATTACTGAATTTGCTATCCTGAACTTAGGAAAAAGCAATGCACACAAAGGCCATTAGCAATCCTACCAGAATTACTTGCCCTGTGTGGGTATAATATCTGACAGTTCTTAAATAGAGGCAGTTAAGAAAGAGCAGTGGGAAATTGCTGTTGGTAGAAAAGACAGTTCTGGTTGTGATATGATGGCAAGTTGGATGTGCCTGGAGGAAAAATGAAGAAGAAAAGAGATATCTCACAGCACAGAGATTGATTGAACTAGAGTTTCAAATCGGAAACTGTGAGCATCCTAGATCAAGTTAAATCCAAAAGTTCTCAAAAATTGCTGGAATGTTGGCATTCAGACAAATCAGCCATCAATAGACACACTGAAATAAACTGTATTTACATATCAGTCAAAAGAGCCCACAGAGCACCAAGACCTCATGCCTGAACTACATATATTCTCTTTTGTATTGCGGGATTTTTTCCCCCTATACTCCTATGTAATTTTGGGACCTATGCCTTATACTTGATTAATGCTACTTCTATATTGCTATTATGATTCCTGTTTTTTCTATTAACTTATTCCTACCCCAATGTTCTAAGGCTATTATTTCATTGTTTTGTTTTTCTTTATCTGCTAAATCTATCTTCTGTGGTATTTCTATATTGCTGTAGTACTACATCTCGATATCTCTTTAGTGTTATATCTCTATATTTTCTATTCCACCAGTAACCTCCTTTCTAATCCAATCCGTCTGCCTTTTATCTTTGGCTTTCTTTTTCTTTCATGGTATTTTGTCTGCCAAAGGCCAGCAAAAGCTCTTCAGCTTTTTTTGTCCCCTGTGTTACTTTTTCGCTCTATAGTGAATGTGCCCGTGAGAAAAGGTCAAAAATTTCTCTCTTTCAGACCAGAAGATTGTTTGCTTCCATTCAAAATCTGAGGCTAGAGGGAATGGAGGACAATTTTCACACCACAGTTTCTCAGCTGCTGCCATCCCTGATGCTCTCAACTCAGCAGGACTGTGGCTTTGCTACTGTACTTGGGCTTTAACCTTTCCAATAACCCCCTACTAGATTCAATCAGCAGTTTATACAGCCAAGAAAGCTTTACTTTTCAATTTTTTTTCCTGAGTTTTCCATTTCTTAGTTTAGTTTTCCATTTTTTTCCCTGAGTTCTGTTGTTAGTCCATCTTTCTGTCTAGCTACCTTTAATGGACTCTTCTGTGGTTATATATCAAAATGCTCACTCTGTCTTCTCCCCTACCATATCCATAGATGTCAAGTTTCCCAGATTGGCCGGGAAATTCCCATTTTTTCCTCCCTTTCCTGGTCCTGTTCCGTATTTTTTTTTTAGTTTCCCATATTTTCTCTGCCTCCACCCCCCCCCCACATGCGTGCGTGCACGTGCAATATTCCAAGGCCGAGCGGGGCAGGCTGTTGAGAGGGGATTCCCCAACAGCCATCTGGGCCACAGGGGGAATCCCCGTAACACCCCGTGCCCCACCGCCGCTCACCTGGGCTTCGGGGAATGATTCCCAAAACCCAGCTGATCGGAGCATGGGGGGGACAGGGCATGCGCAGGAGGGCGGGGGCTTCACGGAGGGCGGGGTACACCTTTCCCATATTTTACCTTTTTCTACTTGACATCAGTGATGGAATAGCCAACTGTGCTGTCCCACCACTGGGGGAAGAGCTCAAAAGAGAAGGGAAGGAACAAGAACAGATGCTCATCTATCCATTGAACAGTTCCTCTTTACACACCAGTAGAAAATGAATGAAATGATGAACTGAGTAAAAGGAGATTGCTATTGGAGGGGTGGATGTATGGAGGTGAAATGGCTCACAGTCTAAATGAGGCAAGGTCTCTAGCCTTAAAATATATCATAAATTACAAATTGTAGAGCCACAATACAGAACTTCTCTACTTGAACAAATAAACATGACTCAGGAATGTAATCAAGCTGGCAGTCAGGTCTATAAAAAGGGACATCTGTCTGCAGACACAGGTATGCTTGAAGGTATATTTGAACCAAGGTAAAATATTTCAGTAAATAAAACAATACAACAACAAAACAATAATAATTGTGTAAATAACAAAAAATTTAAATGGTTACTTCTAATCACCATAAGTCTAAAGAACTGCTAAAACAATCCTTTATTTGCTATTTCACAATTTGTTTTTTTCTTTGTCTTGTTACAGCTGGTGAATAATAGTAATAAAGGACTACATTAAAGTTGTGTAGCCAACTTTAGATCCTTTATCTAGTTACGATATATTACAAAGCACTTTGCAATGACCACAAATGACCACAAATAATTATTGAACAATCCCCAGAGGAAATGTATACCTTCCACGTATGAGAGTCCTATTGAAATATACTGGATTTGTTGATCACAAATATATAAATTTAAAACATATGATGGAACTGACAAGTAAATTAGGTTTCAGACCATGAAATATTAACTCACTGAAAATTATTATTCACAGCTTTTAAAGCAACTACAGAGCTATAAAACATGTTAAAGATAATTATATGCATCTTTAAATGCTTGTGAATTAATATTTTAAAATACTTCTTTTTAAAATCCTCTTTTCGGTTTCCTATTGTTACAGTTTTCATGATTTGACACTGGATGAGCTTAATTCAATCCTTAGTGAAAGAAGTTTTAAATACAAGTTTAAGAACTTAAAAAAATATTTTGGAATAAATAAATAAAAATAGTGTGCCCAGACCTAGGCCCTATTTCCTGGCAGTATTTGCATTAGTAGTAACAATTTTATTTGGTACCATATATATTTATTTCATACTGTCTTAAATGTTTTAAATTGTTTTTATGTTTTATGATGCATGTTGCCCAGAGACAATTGTTGAAATGGGTGGCTGTAGAAATCAAATAAACAGCAAAAAAACAAAACAGCAATAGAACTTTGATGTTAAAAAATTACAAAAAACCTAAGGGTTCAGATGGATTTGAAATAAAATTTTGGAGTTAATTATAAGAATCATTCCTGTAAGAAAATGCTTTTGCTTTGAATTTTCTTAAAAAATAATAGGATAAAACTAATAAAGGAGTATATTTATAGTTCAGGTTGAAATGAGGGGTCCTTAGTGCTCTCAAAGCTCAGTTGTTTTCTTGCAGAGATTTCATTAGCCAAACTAAGTAACATCATCAGTGCTAGTCAGGATAAATGTGGTGAAACACTCATCTAGTTGGGCACCAGAATCAACCAGAAGGAATTGAAGATTATAATTAAAGGAGTAGAAGATTTACATTTCACGAATACAGAACAGAGGGAAATATTATAACGTTGGGTATATTGAAGGATGTTTTTAAAAAATGGACCTGGAACTTAATTTTAAGAGTGCCTGCCTCTATAGATACGCTGAATTTCAAGGATGTCGAAGAGGAATGGATAAGACTGCGATTCATCTGAAAATGGATTTAAAAATGACAGGTTACAAGAATGATAGAGGGAAGGATGGTACACTGGACATACAAAAGAACTTGACTGATGCCTTTTATAAAAAAAAAAATCCATTTATATGCCACCCTTCTCTGGAGACTCAGGACAGCCTACAATACACTCTAGCAATTGCCTTCATTCTTTGTATAGACCAGCTTATTAGGGCTTTCGGGGGGGGCGCTCCCAGCGATGTTTTACAAAGTCAGCTTGTTGACTTACAGAGTCAACTTATTGCCCCCAACAATCTGGGTCCTCAGTTTACCTGCCTCGGAAGGATGGAAGGCTGAGTCAACTTTGAGCCTGGTGAGTTTAGAACTCGCACTAATTGCAGGCACCCAGCAGCTAAGTGCTAGCACTTAGTCTGGTGCACCACCGAGGCTCTTAATAATTAAAGGAGTATATAAATCACAAACCAATAGTGTGAGCTGGACAACTTTCCTATATTGGATTTTTTTAAAAATTGTTAAATATAGAAGAGAATATTTGTAACTCAGGTTTGAACTGTGGGGTCCTTGGTGCTCTCTGAGTTTGGTGGTTTTCTTGCAGACTTTCCTTACCTGAACTATGTAACACCATGGCGACTTGTTAAAGCTTTGAAGAATTCTGTGGGAAGGAAAAAAGATAAAATGAAGAGAAATCAAGTGCTATGACCTTATTTGAAAGGACTAAAGATCAAGATTTTAAAAGTAAAAGAAAGAAATATAAAGTTGGTTTATTTGATCAAGTCTAAAATAGATATATTGTAGAGATAGCCTTCAAAGTATAAATGCCTTTGGGACCAGAATTTTGGTCCTAAGTCATGACAGTCATTTATTTTATTTATTTATTTATTTATTTATTTATTTATTTATTTATTTATTTATTTATTTATTTATTTATTTATTTATTTGAGATTTTTATGCCACCCTATCTCCCGAAGGACTCAGGGTGGCTCACAACATTCAAAAACATACAGTAAAAAAGTTAAGAAATTAAACCCATATCTCATTAAATAATATTAAAATCTAGGTTAAAATTAAACATACAAAATTAAAATCCCCATCAATCCAGGCCAGCCAGGTGAAATAGCCACATTTTCAGATCGCAGTGGAAAGAGAGGAGGTCGGGGGCCATCCGGAGCTCCCGGGGCAGTTGGTTCCAAAGGGTGGGTGCCACCCACAGAGAAATCCCTCCCCCTGGGGGTCGCCAGCTGACATTGTCTGGCTGATGGCACCCTGAGGAGGCCCCATCTGTGGGAACACACTGGGTGATGGGAAGAGGTTGCTGGCAGCAGATGTTCCCGCAATTACCCCAGGCCTAAGCCATATAGGGCTTTATAGGTGATCACCAGCACCTTGAATCTTACCCGGAGGGCAATTGGGAGCCAATGCAGCTTGCACAGGAGGGGTGTAACATGGGAGTGTCAGGACACTCCCATCACAACCCGCGTGGCTGCATTCTGCACCAGCTGAAGCCTCCGAGTGGTCTTCCAGGGCAGCCGCATGTAGAGAGCATTGCAGTAGTCAATATAAGAAGATGTTGAAGCACCAGTGTGACCGGGCCCAATTCTACAAGTGGTTTTACAGTGGTCATTAAGCAAATTACAAAATTGTGAGTCTGAATCACTTGGTTGGTAAGCAAATCATATGGCTGTAAGTCTGAATCCATTGTAATGAATGATCACTTTTTGTTGGAAATGGGCAAAAAAGATTGCAAATTGTAGTCATTGAACATGGGACACTGCAACCAGTTGTAAATGTGAGCCAGTTGCAAGCATCCAAATGAAGTCATGTAAGTGCAGGGGCAGGAAAGGAAAAGTGGATACAATATTTTGTCATGGCCAGAAATGCTTTATGGGTCATAGAACACGCTTTTCAAGGCCATTGTAACTCCAAACCATTGTTAAATGGCTGGTTGTAAGTCAAGGACAAACTGTATCTCTGGTAACTTTAACTGGATTTTTGCTGATCGGGGCTGAATGACAAGGCTTTACGAATTTGTCTATAGATAAGAGGTGGGTTATGAGAAGAAGAGAATTTTAAAAGAAGGTGATTGTTAATGCATGTGATTAAGGGTGTCATTCCTTTGTATATATATATCCCTTTTCTTTTCTTGACAATATTTTCTTCTTTTCCTATTTTTGTTTTCTGCACTTTCTATTTTTTATTTTTGTTCAATTTTTAGATTGTATTCATTTTTATTTTTTTAATGTAATTTTTAATAAAATTACTATTTAAAAGGTTATTTAGGAATTGTTGTTCATCACAGCAACTAGTAATTCTCCTTTGTTTCCAACAGGCTATATGCTGTTTTCCTAGTTTGTTTTCTCTGTTACTTCTGGATTAGAAAACAGAATGAAAACAAAATCTCAGATAGCAGACACTAGAGAAAATTCATATATTCTGACTTGAAGGCAACAGTTGTAGAATCCAGTTTGATCTAATAGGCTATTCAGTTTCTGTTTAACTGCTGAAGAAAAAAAAACTATGATTACAATTCATAATTTTTCGAGCCTTAATTGATTAGGGTCCAAGATATTGGAATCTTACCCTCTTTCACTTCCATCTTTAAGAATTCCACTTCCATTTAGAAGTTAAGTACATAACAAACAAAAGAAGAGATTTGTTAGTAGTGACTCCAAAGCTATATCACTCACTGTGGAGTACATTTTAATGTATACCCCTATTTAATAGTTTTTTATTCAGAAATATTTTTAAAATAATTTAGCTACGTTAGAAATACTAACAATATTATTATTTTAGTACAAGTTTCACCAATTCAGCATCTGGAAGAAAGAGATCATGTATGGTCCTTTCTGCTTAGGCCAGTTCTGACAATTCAGAATCTCGCTAGGTTTCCTTAAGAATAGATAGGAGGCAGGCTTCATTTTTAAGTTATTATCTCAGAGTGATCCTTCAACTTTAATAAGAGAACAGGAAAAATGGGATCCATGATCAACCATAAAACTAAACCCACCTTAATCTTACCCAAAATATTTCCTGTGTCACCAAAATTTCCTAGTATTTACAAGCTAAGGAAGACAAGTATGCAAAGCATTCGAAAAAGCAACTTCCTAAAGTTTGTTAACCCGAGCAAGGCATCACATTTCAAAGCATCCAAGCTGTCATGCTTTCTGCAAAGCTGCAGCCACTTCTTGAAAAACAGAAGCTGAGTGTCTGCATGTGTGAGTGACAAACATCTGCTTTACTCTGCTGGCAGTCCCAGAAAGAAGTATTGTTTACTTGCACATCCAGACTATCAGGGGCTTTGAAGCAGCTTTGTTGAGTTTTCTTTAAAAAATCCTGCTGTTTTAATGCTCCAAGCAGATGTGCTTTGCTTAAAGCTAACATGCTTTGTAAAATATGCCTGAGAAACCCTAACTGATTATTAATTAGGCAAGTAAAAATACAACAAACTTTTATATATATTGTTTTTGTAGATTTTCATGGGTACAGGTATTCAAGTCTTGGTGTATTCGGGTCTTTTCCCAGGTAAGGTTGAGGGTGTCTTGGCGACGTTTCAATGAGGTCACACTCATCATCTTCAGGCTGGTGCCTTTGGCTTCATGCTTCTGGGAGCAATGTGTGACCGGAGCTGCCTTTTCTCTATAAATCCTGGTTGGGGTGTGTGGTTGGTTGACTGTGTTGTTCCATCTTGATTGGTTGATGGCGTTGATGCTTACAGATTAGTCAACTGTTTTGTAACATCCTGGATATGTGTGTGTGTGTGTGTGTGTGTGTGTGTGTGTGTGTGTGTGTGATAGATGCAGCATGTGGCATGGTATAATATACTTTGTTATTATACATAAAAGGTAAGTCTAATAACTTTTGTCATTCATTATATTAGAATCCATACTGATAGATCAGAATGCTTTTTTAAAAAAAAATAACAGTTTATTGATCTTTGTTAAACTAAATTTACTTACAACTGAGCAAGATCTTTTAACTTTTCTTTTCTAATAATATGGCAGCAGATTGCTCCAAGGGGAATGGTAAGTTACAAAACATTTAGTTTGACAAGGACAGTTTATTTGGTGGTGCTAAAATAACAGATTTTTTTTTGTAAATTGATTAATGAAACACAACATTCACTCTTTTAATCTGTTTTTTTTAACTTTGTGTGGGTGTTTTCATAAAGGACACATACAGCTATTTTTAAAATTATAGTTTATGTCACATCCCTTTCTAAACATAATGCAGAATCTGTTTATAAATGTATTATATTCAGGTCAGATTTTTAAAATTAAAATGGTATTTGCCTTATAGGTATTTAAAATTATTCATATGCTCCTGACTTAATCAAAGAAACTCAGAGTGAAAGAAGAAAGTCAAAATGTTCAGAATCAAGTCTTATTTATATGGAAATGACTGACACAGAACATTTCATTAATGCTTGCATGCAAAAGCAGAGTGAATGTACATCACATTTGAATCATCATGCAGAAAAGATGAAACCTTGGGTTTTTTCTTCTTCTTCACATAATTTCAGTTTGTCATGTTTTTGTTTTTAAAAGCCAAAGATCCCTATCTAAAAATTAAGGGGTTAAAACTAGATTTTTCTTGAAATGACAACATTTTCCAGTGTTTCAGAAGCTTCGGTAAACAGTACATATGGAAGGTTGCAGTGGCACACAACTGAATAGCTGTTTTGTCTGTGAAAATATTTTCTTGGCAATGCTGAGTGAAATCTGACACAAATGGTAGCTGGGGGAGAAAATCACTCTTAAGGAAAGTATGGCATTGAGCTTGGCTCCTCTGCTAACAAAAACAAGGAAATCTGTTGAGGGGCAGAGGGAGAGGCCAGATAGCAAACACAATTTCATGATCAAAGCCCTACCTCTTTGTATTTTCCTAGACCAGGGCTGTCAAAATCCCAGCCTGGGTGCGTCACATGCTGGCCACACCCATGCCTGGTTTAACAAAGGGGAATAAAGTCCCAATACGTCATGTGATGATGACATGACGTGAATTTGACACCGCTGGCCTAGATGTTGCACAACGAGGCAGGGCTTCACTTGCAAGATCTGTTCACCCTCAGGCAGGCATCCCTGAACAAAAGCAAAATTATATACAAACAGTGTTTTCTTTTTTCACCTTCAGAATTGATAATGGGTGGGAAGTTGGAGTTTTACTATTTTACTTAAATTACGAAATGGGCACTTTCAGCTATTCTTGTCACAGGATTTTAGTTTAATTCAGTCCTTGACATTGCTGTCTAGATTCCATGGATGATGGCTTGGTTCAATGTAAAACATTGTTCCTTCAGCGATGAAGTCTAAATATAAAGTGATTGCCTGTTTAAAATATTTATGAAATATATATTGTAGATAATATTATTTCTCTTTTGCTTTTTAAAGATATGAGCTCACTATTTAAAATAGGTATCTTTTATCTGTTGGACTTGTATGCCATCTTTCGTCCAAGAACATAAGGCAGGGTTATTCCCTTCAATTTTCCCCACAACAGTCCTCTGAGATAGATTGGACTGAAAAAGAGTCATTGGCCCAGAGTAAGCTATTGAACTTCCATTCTTGTGAATGGCACAATAAAGATATTGATGGTTGGAAGGACTGATAATCTCCAATATATTCTTTATTATGACAATTACCCTCTAGTAAGATCAACAGAAGTACATTTATTTACTTGTATACTTTCTTATACCATTGTTTAAGAAAATATGTAACTGGGTTTTGGTTTCACGAATGAATGATTGTTTGTTTATTTATTTATTTATTATGTTTTATTATTTTTATTTTATTATTTTTTTATAATTATACCTGACTATGATCCCATAGGATATTTGGTGGTTTATATACATGCCATATTTTACAGTGCGCATGTACCTTTGGGTATAGGCTCCCTGAATAGATTTACTTTTAACTGGCTTTACTTTCAAATAAAACCATTAAATTTTCTGGGTTTGTTTCTAAGAAGTTGACTGCACTGTTAGTTGCTTTGCTGACATATAAAATCTTTGTTCTGAGTAAATGACAAAATGTCTACCTTTTCATCATCCTAATTTACTTTCTTTGTTGTTTTTTCCTTTCTTTCATACAGGCCATGCAAGTAAAGGTACAGGTCTAATAAGTGTATATAATATGTATATATATTTTAGTTTTAGAAGTGACCAAGGTCTCAACATTCTTTCCATTGATCATAGCAGTGGCGTCACAAGGGAAGGTGCATGACCTGCCTAATATAAACCCTACTGAAAACTTAGGCAGATTTTGTCTGTTTTTATTGTCTGGTATAAAGGCCAGGTACAGACTTCACAAGTAGGAAAATAGTCCAATTATATACAGTATCTCTTCTGCCTCTGTCACCTTCTTCATCTTACGTAACTGATTTTACTTAAGTATCTTAATTCCTAAACAGAGCAATGGATGAACAGGAAATTTTACTACTGAAAACAAAATAATACTAAAGTAACATGGTGGTCACTAAAGCTATTGCCTATTATTTTAATTGGAGGGTTTTTTAAAATGACACCACAACCTTAGCTTTTCTCACTCAAGTCATACTGAAATATAACTTTTGAGGGTATATTAAAGCTATGGACCATGCATCTAGGCATCCTTCAGTCTCGAGAGACTATGGTATTATGCTCTGAATTGAGGTTCTGGAACAGCATCTAGTATGGCTGAAAAGGCCAATTCGAGAGTGACAATCCCTTCCACA
>JANHFR010004379.1:111052-122506 GCA_032468015.1 Mimophis mahfalensis
CTGCCTCTTTGCTACATGCCTGGCGGCAAGGGCGGCGGAGCAGTTCCTGATTGCAGGTGGTGCCGGAGGAAGCCCTGGGGTGCCAAAGGCAACCCGACAATCAGCTGGGCACCCCAGGAAGCCTGGATAGCACAGGGCAGCCAAAGGAAGGGCTCCTGAGTCCAGGGCATGCCACCGAAAGCCACGGCTGCCCTGAGCTGTCAGGCGGAGTCCTGGAAGGTCAGAAGGGGGGGGTCTCCGCCGGAGCAGGCATGTCGGAATGAAGGCTGGACAAGCCCCAATGCTCTCGCCCTCTGCTTCTGCATGCCGAGTGCCGGCCCAAAAGACACTCCTCTGCTGGGCTTGGCCGGCCGCGGAAGGAGAGTCACCAGCACCCACCGTGCCCCGCCGCTGCCCAGCAGCAGCAGCTCGGGGGTTCTGAGGCTGGCAGGCCACCCACGCCCAAGCAGCCCCTGGCCCCGCTACCCTGCAGCAGCAGCAGCTGCATCATCTCTGCTTCCTGCAAAGGGCTGGAAGAGGCGCAGGGAGCCACAGGAGAGGGGTCAAAGAGCCACATGCAGCTCACGAGCCGCGGTTTGCGGATCCTTGCCCTATAGCATCATTTTGGGGTAGAAGTTGAAACAATTTATGTCCAGGATGTGAGCGGTCTGCAGATATTTTCACAGCCCTCTTTTTAACTTTAATATAAAATATTAAAATATGGAAGTGATAATTATCCCACTTATTTTTTCTCTCCTATTACATACTTTCTGTGTATAAAATTCCAATGTGATGTTTGGACAGAATCCACCCAAAACAACTGAAGATGAGGAAGAAGAGGATGAAAACCATCCAGATCCTCTACATCAGATTATTCTTCATTTCAGTCGGAGTGCTCTCACTGAAAGATGGTAACTAACTCCCTACTTCCCTCCTTTCCTTCCTTTGTTATGGTACCCAACTCTATAAAGAACAACATTAAAAATAATAACATACAATGAATTTGACAAAAGAAATGACAAGGAATAGCAATAGAAATAGACTTATATACTGCTTCATAGTGCTTCACACCCCTCTCTAAGTGGTTTACCAAGTCAGCATATTACCCCCAACAATCTGGGTCCCCATTTTACCCACCTCAGAAAGATGGAAGTTTGAGTCAACCTTGAGCCTGGTGAGATTTGAACCGCCAAATTGTCAGCAGAAGTAGACTCCAGTTCTGCACTCTAACCACTGCACCACCATGGCTCATAACTAGAAAGTAATTATAATATATGCATATAATATATCAAAACATAAGACATCAGAAACAAAGAGTTTCACCTACTTTACCCCAAGTTTTCTTAAATAGCTTTTTTATTTTTTTTAAAGAAGCTGAGAAAGTTGGACATGGCGTCTGTTTCATGCATGGCATCTGTTTCATGGTCATTTTAAAATGTTTCTGGATTTTTTTTTTAAGTCAAAGGTGATAGTGTGCTATTTAATGCAGCCTTAATCTTAAAGATTAAGGAACAGAAAGAAAGGTAATATTTAAAGTTGAATACATATATCTCTTTTGGATTGAATTTTGCAAGTTTCCCAAAATCCTTTTAACACAACAATAGTAAAACATTTAGAATTAATTGAAGTTTTCTGTTATTGTAGGAACTGGGTTTGTATTTGATATGATCAGCGATAATTATCAGCTGTATAGCAAAGCCATGGCTGGAATCTTTGTAACCATTTCCAAGGCATAATAGAAAAAAAAATTCTCATGTGAGGTAGATAGATATATTCTTCAATTGTAAAAGTGCTTGGTAAACCCATGTTTTAATAAAGAATCTGATATGGAATCTATACCTATAACCTTATAAGATCGTATCATGTATCATGGGATTGTAACAAGATGAAAGTTTCCCTGCTTTAATAAATCCTGGAACTTCAATTCAGTAACTTGTAAAGCCTTTCCAGGAACAAATTTCTTTCTTTCTTAAATACTTTCCTACAGCAAACTAGAAAATGATCCTTTGTTCACTGCATATTCAGCAATGATGGCAAAGGTGAGTAATTTTTTCTGGTACATTTGAAATCTTAATATAATATTCAACATTTACTATTTGTTACTGCCATTTTATTGTTACTGATAGATTCTATTACTAATGATGTTACTAATCCATCTTTTTAAATGACAGTATCAGCAAACATCAAACATAAAAAAAACCATAGGGAAAAAACAAGATTAAAAAAGTGATAAAACAGTCCAACAGCAAATTTTGGAGGAAAAAGAAGTATTCCTAGTAGTAAAAGATAAAATTAACTTTGAGTTGAGCTGGAATTCATAGCTTTTTCATGGAAATATCTGTAACTTTCATAGCAGTGATATAGAAATTGCCACTGCCTTGTTCAGGGACATATTTCATTTTCCAATGTAATCTCCAGCTGAAGATTTTCTGGTTATCTTCCATCCAACTACTAATCAATCTAAACAGTATTTAATTTTTTCAAGATCAATCAATATTATATACTTACAGTATTAGGTAAATTCTGTCCCCAAAGACTTTTATCTAATTGGATGTAAATCCATTAGTATTTTCTGCTGAAAAATAAAGACCAAACCAAAATTTGATAAAATCATTTCTTCATTAAAGAATTCTTCAACAGTTGCCCTCATGTTGATGAATCTGGCTCTTGTTCTTCCTGATTTAGATCAAAGTCTCCCCTAAATGTAAAGGTTTTGAATATTATAGAATCTTAATTTCACTTCATCTTTGGCATAAATATTCCTACCCAACTCTTTCTTTTTTGTTTATTCAAAAAACAAAAAACAAACCCCACTCAACTCTGGGCAAAATCATGGCCAGATGTAAACATGTGAAAAAATATGAAAAGATTAGGTGAAAGAAATTTCTAAAAACAATTCATACATGAATGAAATGTAATATATATACATTATAAGAGAAAACTTACTACTGCCCAGTTTTCTGCTAGAGTTTTCATATTGTAATTGTATTCGTTATTTTCCCCTATTTTCCACTAAAGTATGTGCAATTATTTACTTACTCTATTTTTTTGCATCCTTTTCACTTTGAAACACAACTAAGTTGATCTTTGATACTTTAATTTGCAAATCCATCCATGAAATGCTCAATTCTCTGCTTATGAACTGTGGTTTAAAATATATATTTGACTTGTTTCTGCTTATTCATTTATCTGAGCCTGGTGTTTTTTTTTTCTAATGAGAAAAGAGCTGTCAGAGTGAGCAAGATGGTAATGAGGACGAAGAGGAAGAAGAAAAGGAGAAGACATTTGAAGTTAGTTGTTTTCTTTAAAATCAGTTCTTTCATAATTTATATATTAGAAATGATCCAGTCGTTTGATATAGGGTGCCCATTTTATTCAAACTTCATAAATTAACATACATAGTCATGATTATTTTTTTATTTTTCCTCAATCCTCTGTATTTCTTTCTCCTTACTATTTTTCTTTCTTCTTTTCATCTTAATTTCTGTCTTTTGTTCCATATTAAAAGAAAAAAACAAATGTTGCTTACTGTTCTTTTCAAATTTAAACTTTTCCTTTTTCAGCATGTATCCCATGCCCTTTACTGTAACAATTGTGGGTAAAACTTTTTATAAAAATTCATTATGGAAATTATTTTTAAAATAAACCCTTAACAAATGTTGCTGCAGTAGCGTGATTATCATGGCTAATTTATTCTTTTAATATGTGCTTTAATAGGTTTGTGAAAAATTCTTTTTTTAAAAAAAAAGGTTTATTGTTTTCAAAGTCTTACAGTTTTTGGTACTGATGGCAGGTACCACAATATGTTAACCTGCATCTGTATTCTGACGTTCAGGAGAAAGAAATGGAAAAGCAGAAAACCCTCTATCAGCAATCGCGACTCCATGAACGTGGAACTGCTGAAATGGTGTTGCAGATGATCAGTGCCAGCAAAGGTAATACAGTAAAAATGGAAAGGTTATTTGATATTTATTTATTTGCATGTGTATATTTCATTCTGTCTTGAAGAGGAAGTCAGTCAGCCATTAAACAGGTTATAATAAATTCCCTTTTCACCTCCACCGGTGATATGATTTGACTTTTCTAGTCAAAGAGCTTTCAAGTTGTTCCAGGATCTGTGGGAGACCCACACCCAGTTTAGGAGTCACAGCCCTGAGTGTTCTTGCCACCACTGGAACTGGTGGCCTTTATAAAGGCCACTTTGGCCTTTATTTTCCACATCCACTCTAATTCCTCCTTCAGGCTCTGATACTTCCCCAGCATCTATACTCCTTCCTGATGTCGCAAACATGTGGCAACACTTGACTGTTACTTGTCTATCCGTCTGATTTTAAACTTGTTTTTAAGCTTAGGACCTCTTAAAACTACCATTTTGTGACCACAATATAACCATTGTATTCCTGCTTGACAGGTGAAATGGGCCCCATGGTAGTTGAAACTCTGAAGCTTGGTATTGCTGTTCTAAATGGAGGTAACTCCGTTGTTCAACAGGTAAGCATGTTCATAGTTATGCTATTGTCTCTGTGGGTTCATATGCTTTTAAGAATTTTAAAGGCGATAATACCAGCTTGTATGCAACTTTACACAAGTTTAACTTTATTTGTACTTGCACATATTTTTAGATGCAAAATTTCTGAACAAATAATGGCCAAATCAAACTATTATTGCTCTCTGTATAGCACCTGAACCCACCAAGTAATATCCTTCACTTTCAGATAATATTGCAACTACCCCAAGATAAAACCCAGATTTAATATCTGATCTTCAGCATGGGGCAGCACGGAAGATTCAGCTGTTAAGATGCTGGGTTTGCTGGCTGGAAAGCCAGCAGCCCAGGTTTGAGACCTGAATGCTATGTAATGGGGTGAGCTCCTGCCCGCACCCCAGCCAATCTAGCATTCAAAAGTATGCAAATGCAGGTAGATAATAATAGGTACCACTTCAGTGGTAAGATATCAGTTTTCCATGATGTCAAGTTAGCCACATGAGCACAGAAATGTCTTCCAACAGAGCTGGTTCAGTGGCCTTGTAATGGAGAAGAGCACCTATAGTTGGACACATCTAGTGAAGTAAAATCCATAGGGACGCTTTTACCTTTACTTTACTTTAGCATGTCTTGGGCCATCAATAATTTGGAGGCCATGAATTCCTGAAGCCTAAACACAGTACTGCTGGAAGACAGACAGGGTAAAATCACCAAGAACCCATTAATTAGGCTTGGGCTTCAGCTTCTAATGAATGGGTGTAATACAGCAGCTCAGTCAGGGATAAAGCTGGGAAGATAATGCACAGCAGCAATAAATCTATCTAATTTTTGATGCCCAACTTCACCCATAAGGTCTCACTTCTAGTTATTTGTAGTGTAGACATTTAAAAGCCATAAAGGGTTCTCAGATTACCACTGCCACTACATCCATCTTTCTACCCTGGTTTGGGTGGGCAAATTTCCAAAGTGGGGACTCCTACACTGGTTCCACACAGGTCTTGGCTATATAAACCAAGTTGGTAGACTTTTGCATGATCAAATCATGCATCAAGGATTGGATCACTTGTGCCACAAGAACTTTTATTAAAGACTTGAAACCTATTATGGATTTTTTTCCCCAGAAATTGGGGAAAAACTTGGTAATTTATGGATTTGCTAATTAAAGTTTGTTGAATATGGGCAGAAGATTATTGTGATGTTATTTTAATGAGGAAGGGAGAAAATAAATTCTGTAACTGGTGTAAAGAAGATTGGAAGTCATTTCTTTGGAAATCTTTTGTTCTTTTTTTCCATTTGAATTTCTTTTCACTTTTTTCTTACCTTTATCTTTCAAATCTCACTCTATATTACTTAATGTTTATCCACTACTTCTGTGAAAATCCTTAATAAATATTACATATTAAAAAAAATAAAAGGATTCAGTCATGTATCCTCAAGGGTGCATATTTAGGGTTAGTGGGTAGAAATGATCATAGTTATCCAAGAAATAAGCCTGTGAGTTGTTTCTTTCAGATTCCTGTGATGTTCCCCGTGCCTGTCATAATACTGATGGCTCTTACCTCACTCTATCTCAGCTGCCCCCACCCCCTCCCTTATTCCAGGCTTTTCTACCTCCAATTCCATGCCCATTTCCAGACACTCCTCAGCAGCAAGGGGTCCAGCCAAGACAGCCTTTAAACATATCATATATAAGTTTACATTATCCAACTTCTCAAGCCAAGTCCAAAGGTGCCAATAATAGGTTGAGATTGTAATTTATTCTTGTCATCTAGCAAAAATATACTCTTGCCATTAAAAAAAACACCAAACCTCAGACAGTTTTTAATATATATATATATTTTTTTCAATCTCTGATTCAGAAAATGTTGGATTATTTGAAAGAGAAAAAGGATGCTGGTTTTTTTCAATCTATCTCTGGCTTAATGCAGTCTTGCAGGTAAAGACTTTCTGTGCTCAGCTGCATGTATAAATGGAATTTTGACTGGTTATGTGCTATCAAGTTGCTGTTAATGACCACACAGATAGATTTTTCTCTATGAAGATCTGTCTCTAATTTGATCTTTCATATCTTCAGTGGGATATACTTTCCAAATTCATGTTTTTTTTAAAAAAAAAAAAACTCTGGGGAAATGTGATAATGTGAACTGAGATGCAATGGATGGATTTTGTGCTGGGGCATGCATTATTTTTCCCTTTAAGAATCTTTACAATGTTTTCATGCCCTCGTTCTTAACTGGTTGTTATGGTTAATAATAACAACATTTTAAAGAGTAAATCTCTTTACTCTTTAACACCAGATTCTTACTGCCCTTACCATTGAGGAAACAAAGGAGAAAACATTTAGTGGATTAGGCTAATTTTTGTCTCAATTGATATATTGCAGTGAAATCAATTGATATATTGCAGTGATATCAACAGAAGGAATATTGAAAAACTAGTTTGGGTTTAGGAGGTAATATTGATAAAGAAGTATCTGATTTCAGTAAAATGGTTCATCTTTCAAATGTATCATTTTTTAAACCCTTACAATCATTTTTTACTTTTTGAAATATTTGTTAAATTATTATTCAGTCTTATTTTTGATTCAGCAATCTTTCCTTTATTGTCTTTTTTTATGTAAGTGTCCTTGATTTGAATGCCTTCGAGAGACAAAACAAAGCAGAAGGCCTTGGAATGGTTACTGAAGAAGGAACACGTAAGTACAATGAATGAATTCAGATAGATTCACATTTATATATTTTTTTCTTTTTCAGCCCAATTGTTCAGTTCACTTAAGGTCTCTTTATTTAACCTCCTTAAAATGATGTGCGACTAAACTATGCTGTTTCATTTAGTTTCCAAGAAAACATTTAATAAAATATATAATGTAATTATAACTTGCTTATTTTGTATTCTTATTATTTTTCTTTGATCCACAGTCATCATACGTGAGCGTGGTATGTTTGGGTTTACAGCTTTTGATGCTATTGTGTGTGGCAAATACAGAAAGAAATCTTCTTTAATTGCATCTTTATAGATATCCTTTAGGTTAACTTTTATGGTCTGCAGATGATTGTGTATGGGGCTTGAAGAAACAATTTGATGCTTAATTAAAGAAGCGTCTTTCATACCTAAGGCATGGTTTGATAATGACTAACCATTTCCTATTAGATTTTTAGTCCTGTAGTTTGATCATGAATGCTTTGGAGTGCTAAATATTTTAGCTTTGCTTTTTCTGTTTTATAGTTTGCTTTTATCATTTCCCCAAAGTATTTCTTTTTTTTAAAGAACAAACTACTGTAAATTAGCTTACAGTATTTGCTTTTTATTACAATCACTTAGTTTGAAGGATGCTGTTGAAAGACTATTTGTTCTGCATGTTTAGAAACAATTGATTATCAGGTAATTCATTGTACTATATATTTTCAAGGTGAGAAAGTACTACAAAATGATGAGTTTACTAAAGATCTATTTAGATTTTTACAACTGCTGTGTGAAGGTCATAACAATGGTAAGTGATGTGCAATATGTTTTCAGCAATTTACTGTTTGATTTAAATCTTTGGGGAAATAAGTTATTCCAATATTTTTCATACTTAAATTGATTTTCAATTCTTCAACAGTTAATCAGTTTGTCACATGAGGTGGATTCAGAAATAATTTTTTACACATATAAGTTCTTTCAAGATACAAATCAAATTGCCATTTTATTAAATTCAAATCTAGTAAGTGAGAAGTTTTGCTGTGTAATATGTTATGCAATTACTATTTCATATAACTTTCTTTAAAAAGATTGTATTTCTTTCATATTATTAGACACAATTACTGTGGTATCCATCAGGGGTGGTCATGAATGCAATTTCCATTCAAAATGATATACAATTTTTCATTTTCTAAATGAATAAAAAAATGAAAATAAGTAAGACTATATTGAATCTTATTTATATAGCACAAATTATTTTACCTTTCAGATTTTCAGAATTACTTGCGCACGCAAATGGGCAATACTACAACGGTGAATATTATCATTAGCACAGTAGATTATCTTTTGCGGCTTCAGGTAAACAGAGAAAATATTCTATATTATATTATTCTGTTTTAAAAATCCTCCTGCCGTTATAGGCTTTCATCACACTTGGTGTCTATTCTTTTTTCTTCTTACAGTTCAATGATGCAGTATTCGCGTCCTTTTTTCAATTATATCATATCAATTGAAAGAGAAGCAGCATGGCAACCAATTTGAATAGAAAATGTAAAATATAAGCTTGAAAAAAAAACTAGAAGTGTATTGATGACTCTTCCTAACTTTAATTTGAGGCAAAACATATTGGGATTTAAATGTCTGATTTGAATCACTCTCAGGTTTTTCTTTTCCTACCTGTATCTGTGAGGCTGAAGTATTTGATGTCTGAAGAAAAAATTGATTTTTTAAAAACATAGCTTTACTTTATGCTTACAGACACTGTGAGGGAATTAAAAATGAATGCTGTTTTCCTGAGAAAAACAAATAAGCTGCTGCTTGATTTTCAAACCTCCCCTGGTTTTATACACAGCAGTAAAGACACTGATGTTTAGGCATTTTTAGGCCAATCTCACTGAGACACTTAAAGAACAGTCCAAAGAGGCTTGCAAAACTAAAAAGAAGGGATTTGTTGGACAGGTTGATTGGGAACTTGTCAGCTGATGAAACACAAACCCACCATCCAGGAATATCAGAATCCAGATCCTAACTCAAGAGACAGGATATTTAAGTAAAGCAATCTTTTCTAATCCAGGCACAAAAGACTTGAACTTCCATAGTTTCTCAGACAGTTTAGTCATGGCTACAAATTCTAGGAATTCTGGGAATTAAAATCAGTTTATTTAGTGCACTCAGGGTTAGAAAAGCTGAAACAGGCATTTAAGGAGGTTTCATGCAGTCGTGCATTAACTGTAGATTTTTTAAATCTACATTTTAAAAGTTAGTTTGTGAGTTAGTAATTATTCTAATTAACTGTTCAAAAGTTAAACCCTATTTAGGTTGGAATCCTGGTTTTGGAGCACTTTTTCATCTGGTTTTATTTGATGCTGACTTCAATATCTCTTCAGGACCAGGAGAAAATTATTCTTTTCTACAAGAATTTATAATAAACAGTATAAATCTACTCATGATGTCTTAAAGTTTGTATGGGGGTATATTTTGGGTTAAGAGTGTTTTGTTTCAAGGTGTTTTAAATGCATGATGTGATGTAACATTATTTTTTATATTGTTTAACATCGAAAATTAAACTTAATGGAAAGGCAGCATAGGACATGTTTTTAAGTAGTGTTGTGAATGAAATAATAAAGTATGCTCTTTGGAGTCTTTTTTTAAAGTGAGTAGTTTTCTATTTGTTATTGTTTGGATTTAGAATTTATTGGAGTAGATGCAGATTTTATCAAAATAACTAGAAAAATGATACATATAAAAATGATACATGTATACTACAATTTCCTTCTGGAATACTGTTTGATTAATGAATTAATATGAATTAATTAATATATTCTTCATTAATATATACAGGAAAACCACATATTTTTTATTCTTAGGAATCAATCAGTGACTTTTATTGGTACTACTCTGGCAAAGATATAATTGATGAATCTGGACAACACAACTTCTCTAAGGCTTTGGCTGTAACCAAACAGATTTTTAATTCATTAACTGAGTATATACAAGTAGGTAAAACCTTTCTCTTTGTTATATAATTTCTGACAATGAATGAATGAATGACATAAATGACATGAATAGATGCCAAAGTTTACTGGAATTAGTGGAATTTCATGATTACTGCCATTTGTAAAATCTTTTTTTTTTTAAAAAGTAAAGAATGAAGATAATATCTACAGGCGTATTTACAGAGATTCTCAATCATCCAGGTCATGGTTTTCCCAAAGATGCTTTTTCAAGAGGCTTTTTAACAAACTTCATCACTGTTTAGTGGCAGCAAGGCCTCAGATAGAAAGTCCATACAGAGAGTGGTCAGGACATCTGAGATTATAGGAAGCTTGCTTCCTGTTATTTAGGATACTGCTTATAAGCACTATAAGACCCCACACACCCACTTTATGGCCTGTTTCTGTTGCTCCCCTCTGGGAGGAGGTTTGGAAGTATTTCTGTCAGGACTACCAGATTCTGTAGCAGCTTTGTTCCCTGTGCCATCCGTCTGGTAAACTCACAAGATTCATTTTTCTCACCATGTACATGTGTACATCTGACTAGACCGTGTTGTTTCTATGTGTCGTTTAATGTATATGGTAACAGATATAATTTTGTATTAGTTTGTTTGTTTAGTCGTGTTTATGTAATGTGTATTGGAGGTGGTGACCCTTGAGAGCTGTATGCAATGAAATTTCATTTTAATGTATGCCGATTAGTGTATATTTAAAGTGACAATAAAGTTATTCTAAGCCTAAATCTAAGACTCTCTCTTTTTCTTTGAAGATGTTTTGCTTCTCATCCAAGAAGCTCTGCTTGAGTGAGAAGTGAAACATCTTCAAAGAAAAACCAGAAAGTTCAGTTGACTCTTGAAAAAGCACCTTTGGGACTACATGTGTAGTATTCTCCCAGATGGTTTTATACAGTTGGGAGAGAAGTAAACTGAGATTTTACATCTCTTAAAAATATATATTTCCTTCTAAGCTAAAGAATTGGGCAGGGATATAAAAAGAATTAATTCTTTGACACAGTTTTAATGAAAATTTCAGTTCAAGCAAATCCTAATTCATAGTATTTTACCTGCAGAAAGTTGTCTCAGAATGCCTTCTCACTTTCTCATACTTGCATCCAATTTCATTCTGTTTCATGTTCTGCTTTTCCATTTACCTTTGCTCATTGCATACTGTCACCATTTTGTGCTGCCCTTAGGCTAACAATGTGTTAACAGAATTTTAAACTGTACCTCTAGAAATGTTTCTAGGTAAAGGTAAAGGTTCCCCTCGCACATATGTGCTAGTCGTTCCCGACTCTAGGGGGCGGTGCTCATCTCCGTT